>JAWDGP010004323.1:2500-22500 GCA_033675545.1 Elysia crispata | reverse complement strand
CAGTATCGATGCCGCCATTGTCTTTGATGTACTTGAAGGCGTTGTCCATCAGGCCTCCTTCACATCCATGGTTGCCTTAGAAACAGAAAACGTTATTTAAAAATGTTTCTCAATCATAGCACACTCAAGGATAAACAATAGAAGCAGAAATAATAATAATAATAATAATAATAATAATAATAATAATAATAATAATAATAATAATAATAATAATAATAATAATAATAATAATAATAACCAAAACAACAACAACAAAACAACGACAACTACACCAAACCAAGATCACCTTTATGAGATATATAACGTCATGGATCTTTCAAAATTTTCACTTCTCTTTACATTCGATTCAGATTTAAAATCTACATTGGAAGCTTCCAGTCTAATCCATTTATATTGCGAATAAAAATATGCCATTCTCCACACATCTGTTGATCTGTACCATCTTGTAGGAATTGGTGAAAAACAATACCATAAAAGTCAAACATTCCTTGCTCTCTGATTGGATTTTTTCCTGCTTAGATATTGCGCGGATGTGTACACGAATAAAACAGCCATGATCCTGCGCGAAAAACAGATGTTAAAATCGTTGGTCTACAGCCATTAAAATATGATATAAAATTATGTCACTCTCACAAATTATTCATTTGATCTACACCATATTGCAGGAATTGATGGAAAACAAAGCCATAAAAATCAAATCAAACTTTTGTGAGATTTTCATTCGTTTTAGTTTTCGTGCATTCTTTGAAGAATAAAACAGTCATTATCCTATATATATATATATATATATATATATATATATATATATATATATATATATATATATATATATACATACATACTCACACACACGCATGATTGGCTGTTCAAATGAACGGATGGGTAAGACAACTACATTAAAGAAATGCAAACTCTACTAAAATATCAGACTTATCTCCTCCAGAGACATACAACTGCACAAAAGAAAAACAAACATTAGAACAATGAACAAATGAGAAAGAACACAACAATAAAGAGGCAAATTTTACAACAATAACAGATGTATCATAATTATTTCTATTTAAATTGTATCAACATTTTTTTGCCTCACCTAGCGTCATAGAACAATCTACCAGGTTTTGTTCCGACAGTGACGTCAAGCGTCTGTACTTCCGGAAAGTTTGACCTTCGAGTGATCCCGTAGCGGAGAAAGCCCAGCAAGATCCACAACGGGCCTTTAAAGAAAGAAAATTAAAAAAAAAATGTTTCAATATGTTGACGTTATGAAAGTTGGTTTATTTGGTTTGGTTCAATAGCCATAAATACCTGGTCACGTATTTTTTTTGGCAAACTGGTGATAAAAACCTGCATTATTCACTCCTGGAAGATACGCTCCATGTAGTTAACTTTGTGGCAAACATATGGCTCTTAGCGCCTCGGCAGGCGATCAAAGCAGCCTGTTTGTGTAGTCTAAACCTTGCAGCGTCTCTCATGACTGATCCTACCGATGTTTGAAGAAAAGCATCTGTTGCAGGTTCTGCAGTTAAGACACGTGCCGCATGCAAGGCTGGGTCGTATCTTCTTTTCTCTTCTTGCACATTGCCTTAAGATTTGAGATGCTGGTACTATTATGCTGCTTGCCTGGGCACCAAAAAAGCGAAAAAAAAGTGCCTAGCCCATTGTAAACTCCCCTCCTCTGGACACTAGTGGTTTGTTCCAAAGGAAAGACAGGGTCAGTACGTTTGTATGGAATCCACCGAGTTGCAGGAACTACCAGAGGCCAGATTGGTAGATTCCTCTCTGACAACTGATGTAGGGGCTCCCCTCAGAATCTTCTGTTAGGGTTTACTCCCTTAGCATCGCATAGGCTGTAGATTATTCTAGTATTTGTATGCACCATTTTGAAGAGAAATTAAAAAAATTTAAGGCTTTATTTTATCCGTTTACTTTGATATACTATCTAGTAAGGTATCTTTAAGTTGAAGGACTTTGTACCGGGTTCATAAGTGTGTAGAAAGTTTACGATGAATCGCAGACCATTTCAAAAGGATAAGCATTCGATATTCGAGAAGTTAAACTACTTTTTATTTTATTAATCTAACTAATAATACAAAGAGACTGACAGCTTTTTCTTTTTTAATCTCCATACTTTGATATTTTTATTACTTCAAGGTGACGTTTTTTAAGTCTGGGTTCCATAGGAATTTTTACAATGTACCGTAGCCCACTCTAAAATTATTAAATTTCGATATTCGAGAAATTATTTTACTTATATTCATATTGACCTAACAATAACTCCTGCACAAAGTTTAAAAATAAAACCAAGTCTGTGTCTATATTAGGTCTTTGATTTTTTATAGAAGAATCAACTGACCAACTTGTCTCCCCTCCCATTATTTCGGTTTTATTCAGTATGCACAGATTTGTAACCACATCAGTCTGTTAGTCAACTTGTACCTGGTTCTTGATGGGTGTCACGTAACCTTGTGTCCTCCAGTCAACCTCATCCGGGATATGTGTGACGTCATTATTCAAATGCACTTGGCCACTTCCGGTACCAGTGCGCATGCGGTAACCATTCATGGCTGTGTCAAACTCAACATTTGTCTATGGAAAGTTAAATAAAGAAAACATAAGTTGCTTCGATATTTAAAAAAGAATCAAACAAAAAAAAAAAACAAAAACGGATGGCGCTGAAGGAGATGTATCCAGTGACAAACAATATAGAGAGAAACTGAAATAAAAGTCTCAAATTGAAAATAACAGAAGTTAGATAATTATGCAACAAACCAGTTTGTTTATTAAAGATCCTCTTAAACAATCACGTTACTGTAAATACTAATGGAAAAAAGTAAACGAATATTGTGACCCCCCCTCATCCCTAGTATGGTTTGGCGGACATAAAATTCTTAAAAAAAAAAAATCCAAAACAAAACAAAACATCGACATAAAATTCTTTAAAAAAGAACCCAAAACAAAACAAAACATCCCCCCCAAAAAAAACAAAAACAAAAAAAAAAAAACAAAAAAAAACAACAACAGAAAAACAACAACAAAACAATTAAACAACTAAAATAGTTATAATGGAGAATTCGATTCCACAGAGTTATGCTACCCAGTTGAAAGCCATGAGCTCCACTCTAAGTTGTCGTTACAGTTTCAATCAATAGCGACTGGAAGAAAACACAATGGTCTGAATTTCTAAGTAAAAAAAATGAATACATCAAACGTGCACATGATAAAACAATTTACTATAAATCATTTCTGCTTAAATCTTCGAAATACTTCTGACTATTGAATATAACTCACGGCTTCGAACAGAGTGGCATAACTCTTTATGAAATTGCATTCCCTGTTTAAAAAATACAAAAAAAAAACAAACAGGCGATATAATCCTAACCAGAGAATCACTCGCCTTGATATCTCACCATATCAGAATATTCGTTCTGTCCCAGGTAGTAGCTGACCAAACCTGTATTATAAGCCTCGTTGTGGGATTCACTGAAGTTCACGTGACTTTCCCATATTTCGCGCCTACAGAAAGACAAAGAGAATAAAAAATGCGTTCTGAAAATATAAAAAAAGGAAAGGGGCTGAAACTTAAGGGGTGGGAGAAAGTACTATGAACATATGCTAGACAGTCTTAAATTATAATGAAAAAAAGAAGATGCCGTTTCTAAAATTTAATGGAAAAAGCCGTGGAAGTAAACAAAAGTTGCTCAAGAAAATAATAACTGAAAGTATTGATTTTAAAATAGGTGACGAACCTTAATTGTTTTCTTTGGTAAGAATAATTATATCAATGTTCAAGAGCTAGAAGGCGGCAGACAATAAGAAAACAAATTTCATCAGTATCATCAAGAACAAAAACCAAAAACAAAGAGAGAAAGATAACACTCAGAACACAAGCACAAGAACATCAAGAACAACAAGAAAAAGAATAACAACTTAAACAACCACAACAACAAGAACAACAACGACAACATAACAACAAAAACAACAACGAGGACACTAAACAAACAAAGCAATAAATCGAGCTTTAGAGATAAATTTAATTACCATTAAAGTAGGTTGAAAGGGAAGAGAATAAGGGCAAAGAAAAAAAAAACAGAAACGAAAAAAAAAAAAAAAAAAAGACAACGACAAACAAACAAAAAAAAAAACAACAACAAAGAAACAAAACAAAACAAAAAATGTGCGATATAAAATATATGTCATTCGCTAATCCACATTGAAATACAAAGTGAGATATATAGAAAGTCAGAACAATAATAGCAACAAGAAAGGAAAACAAAACAACTAAAAATATCCAAACAAAAACAGAAAAAAAGACAAAAAAATAAAAAAACAAACAAAAAAAAAACAAAAAAAAACAATTAAACTAATTCTTGACCTATTCTGTTCCTCATCGTCACCCGAGTACAGTTTGGAGTACGTGGATTTGAACGCTAGCCACTGGGAGTCAAGGTTGGTGGCAAACACCCCGGCCACCAAGACTAAGAGAACCACCACTGCTTGGATCATCTGGTGACAGAGAGTGAGAGAAGAAACATGGAGTGAGAGAAGAAACATGGAGTGAGAGAAGAAACATGGAGTGAGAGATGAAACAGTGAGTGAGATAAGAAACAGTGAGTGAGAGAAGAAACATGGAGTGAGAGAAGAAACATGGAGTGAGAGAAGAAACAGTGAGTAAGAGAAGAAACATGGAGTGAGAGAAGAAACATGGAGTGAGAGAAGAGGTATGGAGTGAGAGAAGAAACATGGAGTAAGAAGCATAGAATGAGAGATGAAACATGGAGTGAGAGAAGAAACATGAAGTAAGAAACATAGAATGAGAGAGGAAAAAAAGAATGAAGGAAGAAACAAAACATGGAATGAAAGAAGGAAAATGGAATTAGAGAAGAAACATGGAAAAAGAGAAGAAACATCGAGAGAAAGAAAAAACATCGAAAGAGAGAAGAAACATGGAGTGAGAGAAAAAAGAGATAAGAATCATAGAATTTGAGTAGAAGTATGAAATGAAAGAAAAAACATGGAATAAAAGAAGAAACAAGGACAGAGAGAAGAAACATGGAATGATAGATGAAACATGAGATGAGAAAAGAAACATAGGATGAGAGAAAAATCATGGAATGGGAGAAAGAATCTGAAAGGAGTGAAGAAACATGGAGTGAGGGATAAAAACAAGGAATGAGAGAAGAATCATGGATTGAGATAAGAAACAAGAATGAAAAGAATAAACATGGAATGAGAGAAGAAACAAGGAGTGAGAGAAGAAACATTGAAGGAGAGAATAAACATTGAGTGAGAGAAACTAACATGGAATGAAAGAAGAAACATAGGAAGAGAGAAGGAACATGGAATGAGAGAAGAAACATCGGGGGAGAAAAGAAACATTTAATGAGAGAAGAAACATGGAAAAAATAGAAAAAAAACAGGGAATGAGAGAAGAAACATGGAATAATAGAAGAAACTTGGAATGAGTGAAGAAACATTTAATGAGAGAAGAAACATGGAAAAAATAGAAAAAAACAGGGAATGAGAGAAGAAACATGGAATAATAGAAGAAACTTGGAATGAGTGAAGAAACATTTAATGAGAGAAGAAACATGGAAAAAATAGAAAAAACAGGGAATGAGAGAAGAAACATGGAATAATAGAAGAAACTTGGAATGAGTGAAGAAACATTTAATGAGAGAAGAAACATGGAAAAAATAGAAAAAACAGGGAATGAGAGAAGAAACATGGAATAATAGAAGAAACTTGGAATGAGTGAAGAAACATTTAATGAGAGAAGAAACATGGAAAAAATAGAAAAAAACAGGGAATGAGAGAAGAAACATGGAATAATAGAAGAAACTTGGAATGAGTGAAGAAACATTTAATGAGAGAAGAAACATGGAAAAAATAGAAAAAAACAGGGAATGAGAGAAGAAACATGGAATAATAGAAGAAACTTGGAATGAGTGAAGAAACATTTAATGAGAGAAGAAACATGGAAAAAATAGAAAAAACAGGGAATGAGAGAAGAAACATGGAATAATAGAAGAAACTTGGAATGAGAGAAGAAACATTTAATGAGAGAGGAAACATGGAAAAATAGAAAAAACATGGAATGAGAGAAGAAACATGGAATGTGAGAAGAAACATGGAATGTGAGAGAAACATGGAATGTGAGAGAAACATGGAATGAGAGAAGAAACATGGAATGTGAGAGAAACATGGAATGTGAGAGAAACATGGAATGAGAGAAGAAACATGGAATGTGAGAAGACATAATTTAGGAATGAGGGAATAAACAGGGCATGGCATCTAGGTAAAATTTACTCATTTGTAGGTAAAAATTACCTTTTCGTAGGTGAAAATCATCAAAACGTAAGGAAAAGTCACCTATCTGTTGGTGAAAATCAACAACGCGTACGAATTAATTAACTCTACGTGGGTTTTACCCACCCTTCAATCAATACATTAGTATAAGCTACCCTACCGATCTGTAGGTAACAAAAAAAAAAAAAAAAAAAAAATGGAAAGCTGCTAATATTATGCTTAATAAAAAACAATATCAAAATCCCTCTTTACGCTTTTTATGAGGCTAATCAGATAAGAAAAAAATGCCTAGATTTACACTGCCTAGTGGAGAATCATAGCTTATCATGTCACTTCACATTAATGAGCGTTTTATAGGATTCTTTAATTGTCCGGATAAAAGGAAATCGACTTAGTCTATACTTCCCCATTTTGTTGTTAGATCCTTTGAAAGGTTAGTTTAAAGCTGTGAATTTTCGAATTAAATGCATTTAAGCTCACTGCATTGCGGGAATTCTTAGCTGCGAGTTATTTAAACCTACGTGATAATGAATGTTTAAAAAAAGTCTGTAAGTAGATTTGGATTTTACAAAATTAGTTCACAATTCTTATTTTCACAACATTATTTTGTTAACTATTCTTATCCTATAGAACAGCTAGTTTTATAGCTTCATAGTCTGCTTTAAGACCAAACTGACGTTAATTTTAAGAGCATAAATTCTCGAAAACAGCCCGAAGAAAATTCATATAATTTTTATTTGAATGATGATGAGCCTGATATTAGCGTTGCAAGATGGTTTTCACGGAAACTATTGGTTCGATGAGATCAAGATTTGTTTCTGACGTCACTTTCTTGAAATACTTTGTAGACAGTTTTCATGGAGTTCCAAAAGAGTTGACTTTGTTTCTTTAAATATTTTGATTATCCTGCTTTAAAAAAGGGTAATTTACGCAAATCTTCTCATCTTTTCCAAACTGTACTCCCTTTAACACAACTCAGAAAAACGCTCTTAAATAACAAAATATACAGACTTTAAATGAGAGCAAAATATTTTTTCAAGATTCAAACAGGATTATCCGACAAAGGAATCTCGATAAACAGTAGGTTCAGTTCTACAATGGAGAACTCTTGCACATTTGGCAGCGACGCTCTAAGCACCCAACCATTAATGCTCCACTGTAAAACGTAACAGCGGCAAAAAAAAAAAAAAAAAAAAAAAACCCGTCCAAGAATACAGTTTAGAAGTAATTTTATTCTTGATAGAGAAATCGACGCCTCAGTTTTCATTTATTCTGTGTCCAGGTTCAATAAAATTAGAGCTAGCGTCAATTTCCATCCCCTAAAAACATTATGTATATGCGCTGTTCATTTAAGAACTCACAGTTAAGCAAAATGGGTTAAGATCTTTTTACATTTGTTCTATGTCCAACATATGAGTATACGGTGAATGGAAGTTTAAAAGCCATTTATTTTCAAAACTACCTCAAGCGGACATATAGTAAACTGACAATGAGGCATCGCAATATAATAATATAGGGTAACCTGGGGCAGGTTGTAACACGGGGTAAGTTGTAACAGACATGGCTTGGGGCGAAAATTTAGTTCTACACCGCCAAAACTTATTGACCGAATGGTTTTTGCAACGAAGCTTCCCTCTCTGTATTTTGGCGGCCATTGCGTACGTTCGGAAAAAAGTTGTCTGCTGAACTCATTTTCAAGCACCGGTGAGTAATTTTATAGTTTCGACTAATATTTGTTCATGTACTAACAAATTGACTTAAACTTAACCCGTTTATAATTTTGTTTGATTCTTTAAGCTTTTATCAATGGCATTCATAGGCATCTAGTCTGAAGGGTTGAATGGGAAGGGCATTTTACAATGAAAACAACAGGAACCATGGGTGGGGCAGGTTGTAACAGTACGCCGGGGGCACATTGTAACACTGTTACAACTTACCCCAGTTTAATTTATTCACATTTTTTGACGGTTGTAAGGGGGAAGTGTATTGATCATTATTTTGATTAGAGAATACTGCACAATGGCTTCTAAATTATGACTAAAACTAAGAATATAAAAGCACTATTTTGTAAACTAAACGCTTCCTTGTCGTTACTGTTATGGGATAGCTTTTTGTGACTGTAGGTTCTTGGCATATTTTCATTTTATGTTATCTTTTTATCTTTTACAGATTCGCAAAAATGGTGAGGAATTATCAAAGAAAAACTGAGCGAGCTGAAGTGCCACAGGAATTGTACAATACAGCAATGCAGGAGGTAGACAGTGGCAAAACCATTAGACAAGCTGCAAAGGACCATGGGCTTTGTCATGTGAGTCTGCATCGGAGGTTAAAGAAGCGGGAGCAGGGAGAGGCACCTTGCATGGGTTACAGCGAACATGCACAAGTTTTTAGCCAGCATCAGGAACAGGAACTTGCACGGTACGTGACCTGGTCTGCAGAACTACGCTACGGCCTGACACCTGTAGAAGTAAGGCAGCTTGCTTATCAGTGTGGGGAAAAGTTCGCTATCAGGATGCCCCCTTCATGGAGCGAGAACCGGCAAGCTGGAGAAGACTGGTTTTCTGGTTTTAGAGAGCGCTACCAGTTCTCAATTCGAAAAGCTGAGAATACCAGCTTAGGGCGAGCTATCGGCTTTAACAAACCAGCTGTCGACCTTTTCTTTGACAACTTGGAAAACGTTTTGTCTAGGCAGAACTTCGGGCCTCATCAAATATACAATGTCGATGAGACAGGTATGTCAACAGTTCCGAAGTCATCAAGAGTGGTGGCAAAAACGGGAACAAGGTCAGTAGGTCGAGTCGTGTCAGCCGAAAGGGGGACTCTGGTGACACTAGTCTGTGCCATAAATGCCATAGGGAATTCTGTGCCTCCTATGTTCATTTTCCCGAGGAAGACATACAGGGACCATTTTATCCGAGGAGGTCCACCTGGATCAA
The DNA here is from genome assembly GCA_033675545.1 of Elysia crispata. Classification (NCBI taxonomy): domain Eukaryota; kingdom Metazoa; phylum Mollusca; class Gastropoda; family Plakobranchidae; genus Elysia; species Elysia crispata. The sequence continues at coordinate 13,258 of JAWDGP010004323.1, read as the reverse complement.
TCGGAAGGGCAAATGGATCCGGTTGGATCAAAGAGGAGGATTGGCAGAGCTATGTGGAACATTTCATCAAATTCACAAGACCCTCACAAGATTCTCCAATACTTCTAATTTTGGACAACCACGTGTCCCACTTGTCCATACCAGCCATCGACCTGTGCCGTGAACATAACATCACCCTCCTGTCACTTCCACCACATTGCTCACACAAGCTGCAGCCCCTAGACAGGGTGGTTTACGGCCCGCTAAAGACCTATGTCACCAGTCGATGCCACGCTTGGACCAGGGAGAACCCAGGGAAATCCCTGAGCATCTACGATATCCCTGGCATTGCTGGCAGTGAGCTTCCCCGAGCTACGACACAGCACAACTTGATTGAGTCTTTCCGGTGTACTGGAATATGGCCCATGAATCGGCACGTTTTTACAGACAGGGACTTCGCAGCCTCTTTGGTAACCGAGCGTCCGCTGATACCATCAGGCTCTTCATCAGATCCGAGTGGCCCACCTGCTGCCCCAGGACCGAGTGGCCCACCACCTTCTGCCCCAGGACCAAGTGGCCCACATGCTGCCCCAGGACCGAGTGGCCCACCACCTTCTGCCCCAGGTCCGAGTGGCCCACCTGCTGCCAAAGGTCCGTGTGGCCCACCTGCTGCCCCAGTTCCAAGTGGTCTGTCAACTGTCCCAGGTCCAAGTGGCCTGCCTAGTGCCCCAGGACCAAGTGGTCTGCCTGCTGGCCCATCAGCATCAACTCCTGCCACCCCGTCAAGATGTCCGACCAGCCAGGGCGCTTTCTCCCCAGAGCTGGTTATGCCCTTTCCTCAAGCAGTTAGGGCAGCTAATAATGGCAATGGTAACGACAGACGCAGGAGGAAAAGTGCCATCCTAACTGACAGTCCTGTCAAAAGACAGCTTGAATTGAACAAGGCCAAGAAGCCCAGAACATCGAGAACGGCGAGGTCAACTAATACCGGGCAGCCAAAGAGTCATAAGCGTGTAGGAAAAGCACAGCCTAGGAAACGACAAGCGTCACCAGTTTCCTCGTCTGACTCTGACGACGAAGAAGAGAACATCTGTTTGGTCTGCACCGAGCATTTTCATGACAGTCGTAGTGGAGAAAAATGGGTCCAGTGCTCTGGCTGTAACTTTTGGGCACATGAAGACTGCACAGACATCGGATCCAGGACTCTTCTTTACATATGTCAGAACTGTCTATCTGATTAAAAATATCCTTTCTATCCTTTCAATCAGTATAAATAAAATATTCCTTCCTTTCACACAAAAATGACATTTTGGCTTATTTCAATGTTACGTTTAACTGTTACTATACTGTTTCAATGTGCCCCAGGGTCTGTTACAACATGCCCCAGTCATGGGGTAAGTTGTAACAGAGGGCAGAAGAGAAGACATGTGGCGTGGTTCGTAAAATAATGTTCCAAATTGTCTGAAACGTATTTTAAACGTGCGTGTCACTAGGCTTTCTGTATTTAACATAGTTGTAAACTTATATCTCATATACACCCGCGCTTATGGTCTTTTAGAAAAAAGTGTTACAACTTGCCCCGGCTTACCCTACTATAAATCTTTTAATTTCTTTCTCAGCAGAACTTACCATGCCTTTGCTTCCACCAAGTCGGATTCTTCAACGAATGATCAGAGGTTGAAGTTAATCTTTTGGAAATAGACATTAACCCTTAACAGGCTTGGGATTGGGCAGAGTACTGTAAAAGAAATACGCTTAAGTCGAACTTAATGGGAATACGTGCCGAAGCTTAATTCTTCGGAAATTCGACTTAGAGAAACATGCATTTTGAGAAAAAGTTAACGGATGGGTGTTAATTTTACTCAACGGTTTATAATGTTATACTTAAGAGCCAAAAGAGCTTTACACTCTAAAATTCTCCTAAATCTAATGCTAAATATATGTTCCTCTTATCTTGTATTGGAGCAAATATTTAAAACAGCGTTTTATGCTAGTATAATGATAAGATCTTTGACAGCTAAAAGCTGTGTGTTCATAGTATATATTTTTGTGTGACGTGAAAGTGTTGAAACGTGTTTAAACAATATCTACCCTGATGAATAACCAAGCCTACCCTACCAAACAGTACGCAACCCCACTCTCTAACTTTCAATTTTCCCCATTGTTCAGTGGTTTAACTAGGACAGAGCCTTACGGTGCTTTGAAGCAAAAATTGTAAAAATCTAAATCTATTTATAGAGTCGATTAAACACTCATTCTATTGCAGGTTTATAATTATAAACTCGTATATATAAATTCTTGCAAGTACTGCAAAGTTACGCACCTTTTGTAGGAATTTATAGCCTTCTAAAAAAAGTTTAAATTGACTTGCAGTAGATCTGGAACGTAGAGAATTAACTGATTTATTAAGAAAAAGCAGCCGTCAAGCTCTAAAAAACCCATCTGAATTTTGCTTTTCTCTTATCCACCTCATAAGAGTAGTTTTATTACGCTTGTGGAAGACTTTAAATGTGTAAGGAAATCAGAGAAGCTTACAATTTTCCTTATTTTGTTTCAACGAACAACTAAATGAGTTATTTCCTTGTAAAGCGGTTTGCTCCCTTGGCTAAGTTAAATTCAGCATAAGAGAGCTAGAGAGTATAGTCTTTGTTTGAATTTTGGAATTCCACTGTCCTGGCGACAGTTTGCACAACTTGCTGTGAACCTGAATCTCATTATAAATTTTTTGCACAACTTGCTGTGAACCTGAATCTCATTATAAATTTTTTGCACAACTTGCTGTGAACCTGAATCTCATTATAAATTTTTTGCACAACTTGCTGTGAACCTGAATCTCATTATAAATTTTTTGCACAACTTGCTGTGAACCTGAATCTCATTATAAATTTTTTTGCCTGTTTAGACTTAACGGTGAGAAGAAATAATCTAAAACACGAAGGTGAGTTGGAAGAGGTTAGCCCTCCCTACACACAGAGTTTATGCTGGGAGTTACACAAGGTTTGGAATCAAGGCATTCGGTGTGTTTTTACATACCACAGAAGCAGTGGAAAAACAAAAGGTTGCGTGTACAAAGTTTCCAGCTTTCCACAGGAATTTTAAAATAACGGTGTCACCGGTTTAATACACTGTGACTTGTCGCGACACATTGCATCAGCTTGTTTACTCAGTCGCCCTTAGTCGTGGAAAAAAAAACAACCCACCGCGTCTTGTTCATAATCTTCCAGTGGATAATACTCTTTTTTGCAAAAAACATTCTTTCCATATCAATTTTTGATAAACAACTTTTGCACCATAGATCCTACAAGGATAAAAAGGCGTTGAGTTCTATAATTAGGCGTTGAGTTCTATTATTAGGCGTTGAGTTCTATAATTAGAGCATTTGCTTTTAGATCTTTTAAAACATTTATAAGAGAGCTGTGGATTTTCACACTAATTCGGTAAATGTGAACTGCCTTGTGAGAATCTTAGCTGCACAGTTATTTAAACTAACATGATAATGAAATTTGCAAAAAAAAAAAATCTGTATTATTATTATTATTATTATTATTATTATTATTATTATTATTATTATTATTATTATTATTATTATTATTATTATTATTATTATTATTATTATTATTATTATTATTATTATTATTATTATTATTATTATTATTATTATTATTATTCCTGCAAATAAAACAGATAAACATTTTCATTCCAAGTCTGATTTATTAACTTCTCAAATGAAAAAAAAAATCAATGAAGGAAACAAATTACAAGGCGACTGCAAGATTAAGCAGGGCCAACATCTGAGCTCTTTTAGGAAAAAAAAATCGATGAAGAAAACAAATTGAGTATTACAAGGCTACTGCAAGATTAAGCAGGGCCAACAGCTGACTCTTCTGCATTGACAAGCAATCACAAAATAACCCGAAAACTATGGGCTAAACATATTGTTGTGTCACCGGATGTCGTGATAAATCTTGAGATGAAGACATAAAATTGCACAGGCCTCCGAAATACACAAGAAAGTACGAAAAATCTGGCTTTAAAAGAATTTGCCAGAGAAATATTTAGGGAGCGAACAAACATGACTGTGTTCAGCCCATTTTGCAAATGACTACAAGTCTCTACAAGATCTATCTCCAAACTTTCTGCACAAAACATACCAGAGTCTTTATAACTTACGCAATTTGTCTTCGTATAAAATTCTTCCTGAAACTTAGGGAACATTAAACTTGTCAATAAAAATAAGTTCGAGAAATCATGAATTAAAAGCATACTAACATATATCATATTTAGCTCCAAACCAACCTTGGGATTCTAATGATTAAGTTACTATAGTTAAATTAACCAAATGGTAAGAAAGAATTGTTATAATACGAACTATGGTAACTTTTGAAATGAATTCAACGTAAACCGTTGAAATTGGATTAAAGACTACAGAAAATTTTAGTACCTGGGTTAAATAGAAAGATTCGAGTAAAACCTTCTTAAGTTACATTCTTAGAACCGATACTGTTTTTCTCAAGTTAATTCCTTACCCGGCCCTCAAATGGATACGATTTTTCGGTATCGATACCACCGTTGTCTCTGATGTACGTGAAGGCGTTGTCCATCAGGCCTCCTTCACAACCATGATTGCCTTAGAAACAGAAACGTTATGGAAGATATATATATATATATATATATATATATATATATATATATATATATCTTCCATAACGCTATATATAGATATAGATCGATAGATAATAGATAGATAGATAGATAGATAGATAGATAGATATAGATATATATATAAATAGATAGATAGATAGATAGATAGAGAGAGAGAGACAGAGAGAGACAGAGAGAGAGACAGAGAGAGAGAGAGAGACAGAGAGAGAGACAGAGAGAGAGACAGAGAGAGACAGAGAGAGACAGAGAGAGAGAGAGAGAGAGAGAGAGAGAGAGAGAGAGAGAGAGAGAGAGAGAGAGAGAGAGAGAGAGAGAGAGAGAGAGAGAGAGAGAGAGAGAGAGAGAGAGAGAGAGAGAGAGAGAAACAAGGCCTAAAAAGAGACAGGCACACAACTTTATAACTACGGGACTAAAAAAGAAACAACACAAGTATAGATTTAACATACAAACGTTTCGCCTTTATTGTGGCTTCATCAGATTGTGTGAAGAAAAAAATGACTTCAACAAGTTTTAGTCCCGTAGTTATAAAGTGGTGTGCCTGTCTCTTTTTAGACCTTGTTCCACACTATTTACAGAGGCATATGTGTCCTTTTTGGATACTTTATAATTACCAAGTTGTCCTCCAAGTGTGGTGTTTTTGCTTTTCTATTCAGAGAGAGAGAGAGAGAGAGAGAGAGAGAGAGAGAGAGAGAGAGAGAGAGAGAGAGAGAGAAATCTGTTATGTCTTAATCTTAGCAAGGTCAAGTATAAACAAAAAACAGCAACAACGATAAACGCAACGGCAAAAATAGGCAAAATCAACAGCAAAAACAAGAACAACAGTAACAACAACAACAACAACAACAACAACAACAACAACAACAACAACAACAACAACAACGAAATCATCACCATCATCATTGTCAAAACCTTACAGCAACTAAAAACAGAATAATCGCAATAATCGCTTTTTCTGCAATCTGGTTCTAGTTCTTGCCCTTTCATTTTCTCTCTCTCTCTCTCTCTCTCTCTCTCTCTCTCTCTCTCTCTCTCTCTCTCTCTCTCTCTCTCTCTCTCTCTCTCTCTCTCTTTTTTTTCTTTCCCTCCCTCATGCCATTGTTGAAATTATTTTTTATTAGTATTCTAAAAGATATGTCCATGTTACTTTATTACTCCCTCTGTCTTTCGCCTGTGGTGGGCGGTGCCAAAACATTTATACCGCAGCAGAGCCATAAATCAAGGGCTCGAGGCTCCCGAAAATAACTGTATCGCTGTGACGAGAAGTGGGTCTTGATCTGTGACTTGTGAGGGCATGATACTTGTCTTGTCATATGCTAGAGCTATTTATGGAAGTTCATGTCAATTGCTTACCTTTACACACACACATCTATATATCTCTCCTTTCTCTCTTTCTCTCTCTCTCTGTCTCTCCCTGTCTCTCTCATTCTTTCTTTCTCTCCTCTCTCTTTCTTTTTCTCTCTCTATCTCCTCTCTTTCTTTCTCTCTCTCTCTCTCTCTCCCCACCTTTTTTATCCATACTCTATTTCTATTCTTATTCATTTATTCATTCTTTAAGTTTTTCTTTATGTCGTCCTCGAAACACTGTGAAAGCTATCGTATTGTCTGTCAGTTTGTCTTTTTGTATCCACCTGTATTTGTTTCTGAGCGTCTATGTGTTCATGTATCTGTTCTTCTCAAACATACTAATTTTGTTCATGAATATTCATCAGTTGGTTGTGTGTTTAAGTATTTTCTTTCTCTCAATGCGGTCTAACCTTCTCTAAGAAGATAAGAAACATATCCCAGTGACCAGGCTCATTTAGGTTGTCTTAGGTTGATAGCAATATAATAATAATAATGATGATGATGATGATGATGATGATGATGATGATGATGATGATGATAATAATTATAATAACAATAATAAAAATACTACTACTACTACTACTACTACTACTACTACTACTACTACTACTACTACTACTACTACTACTACTACTACTACTACTACTACTACTACTACTACTACTACTACTACCACTACTACTACCACTACTACTACCACTACTACTACTACTACTACTACTACTACTACTACTACTACTACTACTACTACTACTACTACTACTACTACTACTACTACTACTACTACTACTACTACTGCTTTTTCCTATAATCATTCCAGTTGTCACAAGATGTTCTAGTCTCTCTCTTCTCACCCCATGGCCAAAAAAGGTTGCCTGGCGTAGGTACTCTATTTATGCGTGATCTTGCGCTATTCTTGATGCACTTCCAGTGTAAGTTACGTCCATCACTTCATATTAAAGAAGCCAAGTATTTAAATTGATCCCTTTGCTTGAGTTTGTTCCCGTTAATAAAGATGTTGATGTGTGGACTCTCATTGCTTCAACTGACAACCATTCTGTGTCATGATACGTAGTGAGATGAATATTTCAATTTGTTCAGATCAACCACGCACAACCGTGATTCCATGTTGTATAGATTTTAATATATGTAAATCTATGCTATAACTGATTAACTTGAAATAGTTGCTCTTTGCATCTAGGAGTGAGGTTGTTCAGTTTCTCAACACGCCATGGTTTTTTTTTGTTAAGACACAATTAAGGAGAAAGATAATGTTTTGAAATGGGCAAAGACAAAAGAAGAACAAAATATGTATCTTAAGTGGGGGAAAATTGCAACAACAAAAAAAAAAAAAAAAAGCGAAAGACAGAGAAAGAGTGTACGACTAAGAATGAGTGAGAGAATAAAGAAATAGCGAAATAGTTAGAGAGAAAGAATCAGAAGTATGCTAAAATTGACAAACACGTAAGGATGAAATATGTATAAAAAATGATAAAAATGAGGCAAAGAGGATAAAGAGGGGGAGACAGGAGGAAGACAGAGGGGGATAAACAGTAAAAAAAGAGAGAGAAAGAGAGAAAGAGAGAGAGAGAGAGAGAGAGAGAGAGAGAGAGAGAGAGAGAGTGAGACAGAGAGAGAAAGGGAAAGAGAGGGAAAAAATAAAGACTCATATATAGAGAGAAACTTTAAATACGTGTAAGAAATCTAGATCGGCCTTTTTTTGAAAGCATTTTTTTGTATTATTAAAGATGTGTTCACGTTACTTTTTTACTCCCTCTGTCTCTCGTAACGCTATTTCTTTCTTATCTTCCTGATTCTTCCTCCTCCACACTATCTCTCCTTCTGCCTCCCTCTTTTTCTCTCCCTCTCTCTCATTCTCTTAATTTCCTTTCTAACTCCCTCTCTCTCTCTCTCTCTCTCTCTCTCTCTCTCTCTCTCTCTCTCTCTCTCTCTTTCTTTACTTGATTTCAAAGATTTATGGGCGTTTATTAACTCATTAATTTAGTTTAAAACAATTTGCACAACAGGCATACAAAAAACTTGGAAAAAGACGCATTTTGTATGTTTTTCTTTTCTTAACTTTTATACATGAGTTGTCGTTAATTTTGCATTTCAGCAGTTACTTTCCTCTATACGTAAGGCCGATCTGGATTGCTTTAAAGTATATTAAAGAGTTCATGCCCGTACTGAGTGATTAAATCGTGAGATTTTTTCTTTCTATTCTTCTTGGTTCTCTTCTTTCAATCTAGCTCTCTTTCTGTATCTCTATCTATCTTCCTCTCTCTCACTCTAATTTTTTCTCTCTAACTCTCTCTCTCTCTCTCTCTCTCTATCTATCTATCTATCTATCTATCTATCTCTTATTGTCTTTAAGTCTGTTTATAACTTTAACTGTCTTAATTCCTGTACGTCCTTATCTCCTTTTACTGTCGAATTAAAATCCATTCCACGTTCTCTCTTTCTATCTCTCTCTCTATTTCGCTCTCTCTCTCTCAATCTCTCTCTCCCTTTCGCTCTACCACTATCAATCTCCCTCTGTCTCTCTGTCTCTGTCTCTGTCTCTCTGTCTGTCTGTCTGTCTGTCTGTCTGTCTGTCTCTCTCTCTCTCTCTCTCCTTCTCTCTACTTTTCGCCTCTTCTCTAATTCCGAATTTTTTTAATACCTTTTGGTTCGTTTCTAAATCAGTATAATACTGAGTCTTTTATTGTAATTGTGTTTCGCTTTTTCTGAAAGTGATTCTAGTTTTTGCTCTTTCATTTGGTCTCTCCTTCGGTCTCTCTCTCTCTCTCTCTCTCTCTCTCTCTCTCTCTCTCTCTCTCTCTCTCTCTCTCTCTCTCTCTCTCTCTCTCTCTCTCTCTCTCTCTCTCTCTCTTTTCTTTCCCTCCCTCATGCCATTTTCGAACCATTTTTTATTAATATTCTAACAGATATGTCTATGTTACTTTATTACTCCCTCTGTCTCTCGTAACGGTGTGTCACTACTTTAAACGAACAGTTTATGTCTTTGTATAAAATCATGATTGAGAAAGTTATATTCAATTTGTTTCTTAGTTTCTCTCCTTGATTTCAAAGATTTATGGGCGTTTACTAACTCAGTTATTTAGTTTCAACAAATTTGCAAATCAGGCAATCAAAAAACTTGGAAAAAGACGCATTTGGGATGTTTTTCTTTTCATAATTTTTATACATCAGTTGTCGTTGATTTTGCATTTTAGCAGTTACTTTCTTCTAGACATAAGCCGATCTAGATTGTTTCACGTATTCAAAAGAGTTCATGCCCTTACTGAGTGATTAAATCGTGAGATTATTTCTTTCTATTCTTCTTGATTCTCTTCTTTCACTCTTGCTGTCTTTCTGTATCTCTATCTCTCTTCCTGTCTTCCGCTCTATTTCTTTCTCTCTAATTTTCTTTCGCTCTCTCTGTCTCTGTCTGTCTGTTCGTCCGTCTGTCTGTCTGTCTGTCTGTCTCTCTCTCTCTCTCTCTCTCTCTCTCTCTCTCTCTCTCTCTCTCTCTCTCTCTCTCTCTCTCTCTCTCTCTCTCTTATTGTCTTTAAGTCTGTATATAACTTACACTTTCTCAGTTCCTGTGCGTCCTTACTTCTTTTTTTTTTGTTTTTCGAATTAATTTTCATTCCACGCTCTCTCTCTCTCTCTCTCTCTCTCTCTCTCTCTCTCTCTCTCTCTCCCTCTTTATCTCTCTCTATCTCTTTCTCTCACTCTCTTTTTGTCTCTCCCTCTTCCTCTCTCTCTATCTCTTTCACTCACTTTTTTTCTCTCGCGTTAGAATTTTCATCGCCCATCGCTTATTTTCTGATCCGTTAGCCGTCACGTATTTCAGATGCATCTGCATTCTACAACTTTGTCTCTCTCTTTTTTTTTTTCGTTCTTCCCTTTCCCTCTCTCTTTCTCTCTCAATTTTTTCTTTCTTTCTCGTTCTTCAGCTTACATATTCTCTTCCTCTTTTCTATTTTTGAGTGTCTCTTTTTGTGTACATCCCTTTCTGTCTGTCTGTCTGTCTGTCTGTCTGTCTGTCTGTCTCTCTCTCTCTCTCTCTCTCTCTCTCTCTCTCTCTCTCTCTCTCTCTCTCTCTCTCTCTCTCTCTCTCTAGTTTTTGCCTCATTTCTCTCACTTTCCACATTTTTCACACCTTTATGTCTTTGTCTATGTCAGTATATTATGATTTCTTTCTTTTTAACTGGGCTTCGCTATTTTTTCCCTTTCTCTCTCCTTCTTAGTCTTTCACTCTCTCACTCTCAGTCTTTCGCTCTTTTGTTTTTGTTTTCGTCTCTTCCTCCATATTTTCCTATGTTTATGTCTATGTCATTACATTACCTTTATATCCATTTGAATGTTTTACATCATTTGTTGTCTATCATTTTTTAACCTATTCAACTCTTATTCTCTCTCTCTCTCTCTCTCTCTCTCTCTCTCTCTCTCTCTCTCTCTCTCTCTCTCTCTCTCTCTCTCTTCTTCTTCTTCTTCTTCTTTTTCTTCTTTGCCTCTCTTTCAATACTTTTGATAATTTTTTTTTTTTTACCTTTACTTTTCTATACATACAAGTTTATTACTAGGTATTTATCTCTCTGTGTCGCTATTTACTTACAGTCTCATCGAGGCAGAGTCTATCACGATTTTAGTATTGTTAAGTAGATAATATGACGTGCCAGCCACAAGTGGACAGTGCTTTATTGGAATAATGGAAAAGTTAATAGTGAAACACCTCTCTCGTGGGAGATAATAATTAATAAGGAGGGCATTGCATATTTCATGGAT
>JAWDGP010004322.1:0-22327 GCA_033675545.1 Elysia crispata | reverse complement strand
TATTCCAAACTGAGCCTCAAACGGACTGGAAAATCCCGCGGGCGCATGAAAATCCAGATCTAACACCCACTTTCCCCCCTTATTTTCTACCATTAAAAATGAATGATCATAATAAAAAAACACATCAAATGAATGTGTGGCTCTTTATCTATTTGTTTATCTCTGTTTTGTTGTGAAACGATGTTTTAGAATAAAATTATAACCAATGTTTCGTATGTATGTGTTAACGGGTCTCCCCCGAGTCGGCACTCGGTTCAGCGCAAAATATTTAACATCGCCTTCTTCAACTCTCGATCGCGCATTGGTTTCAAAAGCTATTTGCATACGGTTTGGACTACTTTCAAGGGAAGTAACTAAGCTTTACAATGATACCACACAAGCCTTGATATCGGGAGCGAAAGCGTGTCAAAAGACCAGTTGAAGAAGAAAAATGAGCCTACAAACAGATTAAATACGAAAAATTCGTAGCTTGTGTAGCATCACAGGAAAGGTTATTATTTCAGGAACATTATTCTGAAGTAAACTAAATGAATTGTTGAGTGGCGAAATAGCGAAACGCGATAGAAAAAGGTAACAGTGAACAGTCACATGCACGCCTAGAGTCAAATATGGCGACGAGTGAAGTAGCCAGCCCACCTCAGCCTGACTCGGTGAAAACAGATGACGATCATTCCAACAGTGGTGTTCAAACGACTGATTCAATGGATCTTGTCTGTGAGTTAAATTGTTATTTTATCAATTATTCATTTATATATCAATAACATTATTCTTTTGGTTAGTAATATTATGATTGAAAAGCTAAATCTACTCTTGTAAGACAAGTTATCGGAACCAGCGTCGATAAAAAAGCTTCTCTTGGGTTCCTTTGTCAAAAACGTCGTCAGCGCTAAAAATAACTTTCCAACTCTAAGGCGACCCACACTTTGTTTTGGTTGTGTACAATTATACATTGTTTCTAATCTAGATCTAGATCTAGAATGAGAACTAAAATCAGGCATGACTCGTGTTTTATTTTTTGCAGTACTAGATCTAGATTCTAGGTCTAGATCTAGATCTACATAATTGTATATATTGGATACAATAGTTTTGGCTACTCAAGCTAAGGAGCAATACAATCTGGGGTAGAAAAAATTGATGTGCTTACCTTGTGAAACGTTTTTAATATATTAAATTATTAGGATAATTAGTAATAACCATTTATTATTACCAAGGCTGACAAAAGTCCAGTGTAAAGTTGGTTTCATGTCCAACATCAGCACTATGCCTTAAGGATAGCTATATTATTGTCGACGGACCACAAGACTGGTGTCTGACAATTTTGTGTGCTGCCATACCCAAGACTTAAGCGGCTATACAATGATTCCTGTCTCACATTTAACTGACACAGGCTCCCAACAGTAGGGGGCAAAATTGCCAGGGTTAAAACCACAGACCTCTGGCGTCAGAAAAAGCCGATATTCTACCCTATGGCAGTCCTAGTTACTGATGGACATTTAAAATGTTCTGTTACCTTACTCCAGCTCCAAAACACCAATGGAAAGAAGTATCACAATGTAGACCTATGTCAGAACCTCAATTTTTATTAGGCAATATGGAACCGAACATAAAAATCATTTTTTTTCAAATTTTTTTCTGTTGTTCTGCAGTTGACGAACTACAATGCATTACGGGACCACTTTCTGGCTCGAGGGAGAGGCAGACGGCCATCATTGCCACAGATTCAATCGCCAACCAATAAAATCCTTCTTCAGCTATTCTTATTGCGAGAGCAGTCCAATTCCAGTTGGCAAGAGGTTTGTTTGATATCTGTTAGTTACCAGTATTTTGTTTAGTTTTCATTTGATTTATATAAAAAAATATACAACCTTTTGTTTGAAATATATTGATTATTGTTGGATTCCTTTTTAATTGGCCAATTTACAAAATGGTATTATTTAATGGACCTGTTGTTGGATTTCATTACAATTTAGCTGCCTAACTGAAAATTATCTAACAACAGTATTTTGTACGTAAGTTAATGTTTTCTAATATTTTTTTTTATAAATCTTGTGACTCTACTTCCGATTATATGTGCAATTTCTCAACCTAGCTTTCCTTACCCATACCCTAATCCTTCTACTCTCTCTTACCCTATCTTCCCCCCACTTCCTTACCCTGTAGGTGATGGATTGGTTTGAGAAACTATTTGAACTTGAGGTACCAGACGAGCTGACCAGAGGTCAACTTAAATACAGATGTCAGGCAGCTCATGCAGCGTTCTCACAGATGGATTCCTCAGAGGCCAAGAAATTTTTAAGTTTTTGTATTGTTGATAATGTTGACGAATGTCTTAGACGCTTAGGGCTAACTAAATCCATTTTGTTATGTTCAAAACCAGAGGGTTATGTCAGGGTTCATAATTGTAAATTGACTAATGAAGTTGTTTCAGCTTTAAATGCTTTTGCAAAGACTGAGAGGTTACCAACCACTTTTGTGAATCGTTGGCTCTGTGCATTGACTGATATAGATATTTCTGAATCTCAAATGAGACATCTGTCTGGTCAGATTTTGAAAAAGGTTTCAGTTCTAAGAAAAGGGAAGGATAGGAATCTGTTAAATTCATTTTTGAAGGATGACGTCCAATTTATCAGAAAAGAACAGAATAAAGAGGCAGCGGAGGTATCAAAATTGAACAAAACAATTGACAAATATCAAAGTAAATGCAAAGAGGTGCAAAAAGAAGTTGAGGAGTTACATGGAATTAAAAATGTATTAATTGAAGAAAAAAGAGAGATGCTTTTAAATCAATCAATAGAAGTTGAAAACCTTAAACACAGATTATGCCCTACACCTGCTGAAAAAAAAAGCAGAGGCATTCAAGTATCTGACAACTTGGAGAAAAAGTTTGTAACAATGGAGCAGAACATGAAAGGTATGGAAAGTGAAAAAGAAAACTTAGAAAAAGAGAATGAAAAACTTCAAAACAAAGTTGAAAAGCTTGAGAATCAAATATGTGCCTTAAAAAAACAAATAAAATTGGAACAGACTATGAAATCGGAGTATAAAAAAAAATTTGAAGATCTAAAAATGACCTCTGAGGTATTGCTAGAGACAGAATTTGACAACCAATGTGATACTACTACTGTTGAATTGAAAGGATCATCTAATAATGTATTTTCAGATGCTGTTCGTTTAACTTACATGTCCCTTCAGGGTGAGGCTAATGTGTCAGCATCAAACTGCTCAAAAGTTGTAAATATCATCTCTAAATACCTATACAAAAAAGAAATTCCCCTTGAAAGTTTACCCAGCACTCAGACTGCTCTCAATATGGCCACAGAAGGACAATATCTGTCTAAGCAACATGCAGTTGAAACTATCCTCCAGTGCCCCCACTTCATGCTTGGTACAGATGGTACTTCAAGAGATAAAAGACAGTATATTGAACGGCACATTCAACTTTCAGATGGCAATGTCATGAGTCTTGGCTTTACTGAGGTCTCATCTGATAATGCTCAAAATTTGCTAGAAAAGACGGTGGAACTGTTACAGGAGTTAACGACTATTTATTGTGAGAAAGAGGAGGCAGCAGAAAGAGATGCCATTTTCAAAGAAATCCTTTCAAAAATGAAATGTCTTATGAGTGATAGGGCTGCTGTTATGAAGCTGTTTAATAAAAAGATTTCAGAGTTAAAAATGGACACAATTGGGGAAGATGCTGACACAAATTTTCTATATTGTAACGCACATTTTCTTTTAGGCATTGCTTCTATTGTAGAGCCAACTATCAAGGAAATGGAGGAGAAGTGCACTGAAAATGGGGAGAGACTCGGCCGAGATGAGGAGCAGGGAGCTTTTGCCAGATTTGCCTTTTCTAGTGAATCTTCAGTTATGAGACTTGTTCGAGCAGCATCTGAATGCTTTGGTCCTAGAGGAGATGACAAAAGTGGGTGCAGGTCTCAGTGGTTGAGTTTTTTGGAAGGGCTTGCAGGCAATGTAAAGTCCAGATTTTCAAGCTTTAGATCAAATAGGTTTAATAACACTTTTGACAATGCATCTGCAATTATTTTCCATCGTGATCACATTATAAGATTTCTTGAAAACTATTGCACACACAGCAACCTTAAGTTGAAAAGTATCCTTCTAGATATCTTAGATGAAAGAGTCATTAACATGGTCAGTGCTTTAGACAGATTGAATTATCTTTTCACCTCACCATATTGGAGGCTTATGAACAGCCATATCACCTATGACCAATTTCCTGCAATTGTACAGAAATTGCAAGCTTTTTTAAAATCTGCAGATCCTGTATCTTCTGTTGCCCTTCCTGAATTTGCAGACCCGCTTCTCCAACCATGTCCTCCCAATGAAAGTAACATTATATTTAATCAAACATTCAGTAGTTTGTGCTCAAGAGCCCTTGCTGTACTTGAACGACAGCTTTGTGACTTCGTAGGTGATGGTGTTTTTGCTAACAGTATTCCTGATGATGTAGTTCAGGTCCTTAAGACCTGCCCATTAACAAATTTAACTGGGGAGCGTCTCTTTGGAGACTTAGATTTTGACATGTCTAAGAGAAGGCGTGCTTCACTCTTTCTGCGTTCGTCCATAAATATGTGGAAACGCAACAAGACTGGACAGTGGATGAGCAAGAAAAAGAAACTAGAAGCTGTTCGTCTTTTGACGCTTGCCAGAGGTCAAAGAGAAGAGTCAAGGAGACGCAGCAGAGAAAATGAAAGAGAAGTAAGAAGGCAACTGAGAGAGAACATGGAAGAAAATCATCGTCGGAAGCAAGAAAAAGAAGTTATTGATAGAGAAAGGCATAATAAGATGAAGGTATAGCTCTAAATTGAGTGTTTTAATCAATTCAGCACTCAAAATTACATGTGTATACCAAATTTTATTAATATGGCTTGTTTTTTCGGCATTTCATAAAATAAAATCTGATTTTTTCAATGAACTTTTTAGTCCGTGAGTTGTCAAAACTGTACGCGGAGGCATTTTTAGAGACTCCTAGCGTAGAAAATATGATTGCTAGCCTTCTGAAAAAAATTAGGCACAATATTGGTATACTTGTAAGCATTTAAGCAAAGTTTTTAGTGTCTTACATGTCATTTTAACTTTTTATGATATAACGAAGATGGCTCTTTGTGAACAAATGGCGCTAAACTTGAAAAATATTCTAAGTCCAACAATTTTTTTTACAAATTTGGTACTCAATAAATTTTTTGCTTTTTACATAATGAGTTTTGTTTTTGGCAAACAGTTACATGTGAGTGGTTTTAATAGTTTTGTATATGAATGAATCTGTTTGCATTTGTATTTTTTGTCCTATTGATGGGTAAAAGTGAGCTAATTTGACTGTGTGAATCATACGTAAATTTACTAAGTCGGAAAATTAACGAAAAAATTCATAACTTCTTTATTTTTCAACCGATTTTAACAATTTAAAAAGTAAACTACAAGTTTTGCAGTGTTCTAGAAGATGTGATTAAAAGATAATCACTTATTCAAATATGAAAATTCAGTTTGGAATACCTATTACTAGATATGGGCTCCCCGAAAACGCCCCACACCACCCCGACCGAGGAAGACAACAACTCTCCTCCCAGACCGCGGGACCTATAGAGACTCCAGACATCTCTCCCGCGGGACCTGAGGGACCTCCTCAACAAGACCAGCGGTTACCGCCACGTGTGAGAGCATCTGGGACATCCCTGGGGAACCACAGGAAGTGAATTGGCCATCATTGCCAGCAGTCGCGTCCCCGGATCCCGCTCCAGATGCCAATGACGACGATGGCGGCATCCCTCAGCCCGTCTGGCGTGGCAGGATGCCGGAAGTGACGGCAGAAGAGAGAGACGACCAGCCATGTTGTCTCTGGCTGCTCGGCCCACCTGAGGGAGATGACAGGAAGGCACGACCGGGTACAGACTATCCTGACAGAACATCTCTGGGACCTTGGGATCGAGGCGTCCCCAATGAGCGACTTGAGGATGGCCGTCGCATACCTGACGTCGCGGTCACAGAGGGAGACAGCCCAGTCTACATTGACATCACCGTCCCCTTCGATGACCCCGCGAACCTGTACCGCGCGGCAGCCAGCAAGGAGGAGAAGTACGGCCACCTCGGGACCGTCCTACCGCTGGTGGTGGGAGCCCTCGGTTCCTGGTTTCCAGAGAACGACAACATACGTACCAAACTCGACATCCCCCGGAGGTTGTGGGACGAGGCCAAGCGGAAGATGCGACAGTCGACCATCGAGGACTCGTGCCGCCCGGCCAATGACTTCCTCAACCTCTAGTCAACGGGGCAAACCACGAGAGGATGACCGACGACAAGACTCACCCAACGTGAGGCTGGCCAACAACGTCAGTCTTCCCATAGACACCACCAATAACCCACCAAGACGTCAGACACATCCCCGGATTCGCGCTACTTTGTATTTATACCGTTTATAAAACTTTAATATGGCACTCTACACCATTTTTACTACTGTACATATGTATATAATCTTAACCATCATCTCATATAATTTTTACGCTCCCCATCCCAGAGTATGTTTGTGTGTAACGACTGATATTTATAATTGTTACTCTCCCTGCTGTCTTCAGCGATCTGTAAATATATACATGTTTGATTGGTATCAATAAATCGATTTGAAAACTCTATGATCTAGAGAAGTTAAATTTCTATGTCCCTACACCTGGGATTGTGTCAAATTTAAACAATAATATGAAGACGGAACCGGCCCAGCGAGTTTATTCAGGGTGAACAAACTTCCTAAATTGTTGAATTGTTTGTAAACAAGAACATTGGGCCCAGAAGACGGAAGACGGGACCGGCCCAGCGAGACTGTCTAGACAGGAAGCTCGCCCCTCCTTATTGTAACATCCGGCTGTGACGCCTTTCTGTATCTAGTTATACTTTCACTTTCTATCTATAATTATCCTACATAAGTAGTCGCAAAACCACCCCATCACATCTTATCCGTCATCTATCACGTTCCTGTCTACACAGTACTAATAAATACTAGCCATAACCAACAAACTGTCGTATCCCTGTTTGTTATTTCACGACTGCCTCATTTCATCTCATAGCATCATTCACATTTCTATCCGTCCTTTTCTCGCCACACACTCGCCACCCCCTCTGTCCACCATCACTGTATCACTCTACGTATTAGTTAAGGTAGGTTTAGTTCCAGATTCTATACCCATTTTGGCAGCAGCCCCACTTACTTCCGCATTTGGCATTTCAACTTTGCTCTCCTTTGCTCTTACAGGAAGTAACACTGTATCGGTGTTCCCCACGGCCCATCCATCCCTCTAAACCCCGGCATCCCCCTGAACCCTCCAAGTAGTGCTAGAACTAATAGGTTTAGGACCCCACCCAGTCCCCCACCTGTTTAGTACCACTGCGGTTCTAAGATAACGTCTTCTCTCCTATCTCTTCCCGCTTCCCCTCTTTCTTTACCTTCTTATTCTGTCCACATCGTTACCGTAGCACCATCATCTCATCACTCCGCCTACTTGTGGCACTGTGACACTCCATACTACAATAGTCTCTGGATAAAAGCACGCTTCGGTTAAATACACGCTGAAGAGGTCTGACCGATTTTTTTACTATGTAATCGGTATACTCTAAACGCACGCTTTGAAATTATTAAATCGGCATTGCTTACTGTACCCGGTAGTAAAGTGGACGAAATATCCGCGCTATTACGGCACATGGCAGCCTGAAAACCATTACCATCTGTCCTAGACAGATGGTACTGGGTGGAGGACAAAGGCTGTACATCAGTATCGTCGTATAGATCTAAACACACAATGCCCTCTACCTGGGCCATGGGATCGGCCGCAAGCTTGGAAGGGTAGGGAGGGGAGGGTTGGAGTGGAGCACAGGCAAGGTGATGCAATTTTCGCTGCTTTGTGTCTGCCTGGTCAGATCTATCCATTACGGCTAGTATCCTCTCGCCTCCTCCCTCGCTTTTTGCGTTGCACGGTTGTCTGAGGTTTGCGCTATAAAATCAGTATCCCTGTCAGGCATCATCTGTGTAAAACAAGTCTAGTCGTAGTCAAGATTGGTCATTCACTCATTGCAATTTCATCCGTCAGTAGCGTTGTGCAGTCTTCACTCTCAGAGTATAGTCTCTTTTTTCATCGACATACTCGATACGATACCTAATGTCTACTCACAAGACATTAACGTTGGAAACACAACTTAAGATTCTAGACATTTTGTTCATGAAACTTCAATTGTCAATGTTGTTCCCTCTTACGAATTTCGTTATGTCAATGTTCTTTAATAAAAACAAAGAATTAAAAAAACAAAAACCAAAAAATAAAAATAAAAGAACCCAAAACGCAGCTGAACTCAAAGGTTTAATAACCTCCCTTTCACGCCAAATGTGTGTATAATCAAGGGAAATAACCCTGTATTTTGCAGTGCCATAAGGGAAGTAACCAAAATTTTTTCATTACTTTTTATAAAGACACGCATCTCCTAAACGCACGCTATTGAAGCCTCCCGAGGACCGTGCGTTTATCCGGAGACTACTGTAATACTGAAACCATCGAGCATCCTACTTTTCCTTTATTGTATTTGTGTTAGCTACCTTAGCTACTGTAATTATTTCATTTGTATTAGCTATTTTGCATCTGCATCATCAATCATATTAGGCTGAGGCATCCCTGGCATTTTACCATCTCTTGTTCCATCCTCATCTCACATCAAGCGTACACCATCTTAGGCCTGTGAGGAGTTATAGTGCAATATTTCTCCAAGTGTGTAGAGTGCCATTTTATTAAGGGATCCTAGGCTAGAAAGGACTAAAAATGTGCACTAGCTAGGGCTGGTAATGGCGACTCGGCGACGTTCCCCTAGGGGCAGGCTGCGGCTTAGTCCAACGCCTCCCCTCACTCACGGAGGAAATGACGAGCCACCCAGGGAGATGGCCACGACTTCCCGCCCGGAACAAAATCTAAGGCTGGCAAGGCGGGAAAGAAAATCAGCGACATTAAGAACTACAAAAGACATGACCAAAATAGAGACCATTTCACGCCACCACGACCTCGCGCCCGATGCCAGCCCGGAGTGAGACACCGTGGTGCCACAGAACAGGGCCCTTGGAATCTGGACGCTCATTTTTGAGCGCTCACCTGAGAGCGTCACGTCACTGGATCCCGCGACTTCGGAATTTATCCCGGGTGTTCCTTACAGATAAAAGTTCCAGGAGGCTGTTCCGGAATCCACGGCCAAACATCCTACGCGGACGCCGCAACATCTCTCCCCCCCCCCCCCCCCCCCGCTGGACATATACATGCCCGCCCCCTCAACTTTAAGAACATCAGTGTTCCCTCAGCTCCATGCGATTGAGAGTCGGCCCTCGCCAATTTCGTCAATAGCTGCCGGCCGTGCACAGAAGGGAACAGGGGCGGGACAGCAAGATCTTAAGCTGCGGGGGGCCATCAAGGGGGAGAAAGTCACGTTCCTCCTACCGATTCCGGGGACGATTACATGCGATCTTTGTCGACCACCAGTCCCCTCGATACGGAAGCAATCTAAGCACAGAGACGCCCTCAGACATCTGCAGGAGCAGCACGATGCCAGAATCTTGGCGGCTTTCCGGTGCTGACAGTGCGGCTACGCAATTACAACGCTGCACGCCGGAAACCGCCACATATTACGCTCCTGCACCGGAGTCAGGGCCCAGGAGGAGGCCCCTTAGGAAGTAGGTCCGACCGAGCTGCGAGACGATGGAACGCTTGTCCTGCTATGGCCGGCCAGGCCCAGCTCCTGCCCGATGCAAGAATGTAATTTCGTCACAAGTGCCTCCGGTGTCACGGTGGCAACTAGCATCGATCACCACCTGGCCCGGAGGCACGGAACACAGATGGGCAGGAGACTGTGGCGTTGCACACACTGCAACAAGACAATGGCCGGCCTCGAAACTAGGGAGCACCGGTGCGGCGGACCCAGACAAGCGAAACCGGCAGGCGGGCCAAAACGCCCTTAAGGAGGCCCGCCAGTCCCCTCACCGGCCCAACCAAGGATAAGCTCCCTCACCCAAAATACGACGCAGGACGAGCCTACAAGATCAAAGAATGACGGGGACGAGACAAGTCCGGCCGACAACCCAAGAATGAAGACAGCACGGCCGGAGACGCTCCGTCCCATCACGGCAGCCCGCTACGACCAAAGAAAGGACGAGGGGGAGATCCAGGATGAAGACAGCCTCCCCCAACCAGACTGGACGCCGCCCCCCCCCCCCCCCCCGCGACGAAATGGAAAGCGCGGGGGAGAGGGAGGATGACGTGAACGCACCAAGCCTCCCGATGACAAGCCGTCCAGAGCCCCGCGACCACCACCACAGCGCGTGGCGTGGGGAGGACCATGATAGCCTCCCCCAAGCAGTCCGTGCTACTCCTCAGCCGGGGAGAACTACGAGTACCGGACCCGCATCCCCCCCTGCAGCAAATGACAATAGCTATGCAATAGAAGAGCTGTCCCCGACGCTGGTACACGCCATCACGGGAATCAACACCAGTGGGGGCAGCGCAAAAGGGGGGGGGGGGGGGGGGGTATTTAACGAGCGGGTCCTACGAGGTCTCAACGGTGTGGGGCCAGATGAATCGTACGAGCTATTAGCAACACCTGTCAGAGGGGAACCACAAACAGAGATGGGCTCCCCGGAAACTCTCCACACCACCCCGACCGAGGAAGAAGACAACTCTCCTCCCAGCCCCATAGCCACTCCAGACGGCCCTACCGCGGGACCTGAGGGACCTCCTCACCTACAAGACCAGCCTGTTGCCGCCGAGTTCAAGAGCATCTGGGACATCCCCGGAGACCTTCAGGATGCGCGTAGCCCACCGATACCACTAGCTACGCCCCCGGACCCGGTTCCAGAAGCCCAATACGAAGACATCGGCATCCCTCAGCCCGGCTGGCAAGGCAGGATGCCGGAAGTCACGAAAGAACTGTCACTAAAAACCAGATAGCGGAAGCGAGGAGGCTCTACGATAACTGCGAATGGGAGCCACCAACCGAGGACGAGCTTGAAGCGCTCCAGTCTCCTCCCTCCGCTGATGAAGTTCTACGACGCCTCCACAGAACTATTAACACATCTCCAGGCATGGACCGCATTGAGTGGAGACATTTAAAGATCATCGACAGGACCGGCTCCCTTCTCCAAACGGTCCTGTCAGCGGTTCATGCTCTGGGGATCCCGTCCTCCTGGAAGAGATCCGAAACCATCATGATACACAAGAAAGGGGAGACCGATGACCCCAGCAACTTCCGCCCAATAAGCCTGCCGAGTACGCTGTACAAGCTATACTCCGGCATCCTAGCCAATAGACTGACCAAAATCGCTACATCCCACGGATGGCTGTCCGCAGAATAGAAGGGCTTTCTGCCAGGCGTCCGTGGGATCCTACAAACCGCCATTGACGAGGCCAAAAAGAGTTACGGGGACCTGTCCATCGCCTGGTTGGACTTAACCAACGCTTTCGGAGCCATCCCTCACCCGGTGCTGAACCAGTTGTTCCAGAGCCGGCCCATCCCGGAACTACTCCGTCAACACCTCGCAGACATCTACACCGACAATCATTGGGATTTCGTCTGCGAGAAGGGATCGGTAGAGGCACACCGGAGTGAGGCAGGCGATGGACTCTCCCCTGTCATCTTTAACTCAGCGAGCGAACCCCTCGTCAGAGCGGCCGCGGGAGGCCAGGGAACCCAGGGAACCCAACTTTTCGTCAGGACCGTCCGGAATACAACCTACGCTGATGATACCGCAGTGTTAGCCCGGACGCCTGCCGACCTGCAAACGACACTTGACCGGATGGACCATACAGCCACTAGCATCGGCTTAAACTTCAACCCGGCGAAGTGCTCGTCTCTGACCTTCCTGGGAGGAACGGTGATTCCTACGCCCGAGCTCAGGATCCAAGAGGGTGCCATCAGAAGATGAAACGGAGACTACCTGGGCATACCAACAGGAGCCAAGCTGCTTTATCGCCCATGCCCAGGTACGTACCCAAAAAAATGAATGTCCTCCAGGAGTCACTATTGGCGCCCTGGCAGAAACTCGAGGCGCTACGGTCCCAGCTTATTCCATCCCTCTCCCATCACTTAGCGTCCGGGACAGTCAAGAAAGACTTGCTACAGGAAATTGACAACCAAGCTAGATCTCTCCTACGGAACATTGCAAGGGTCCCTGCAGCCACGTCCCGGGCGCTGTTCCATGCCAGTAGGAGAGTGGGTGGATTGGCCATAACACCATTGCTTGAATACCTCATACAACCTGATAATGACATCCCGGTCGATGCCTTCCTGAGCGGCGACCAGAGTGGCGGCCTGTACAGCTTCCGCCATCACTCAACCCGGGCCAACCTGTGGACACGAGCTCGTTATGCTGCCTCTCGTCTGCACTGAAAGATCGACGCCTCCAGTGATAATCCCACTATCACAGCGGAGGACGAGGCGGTCCCCAACGAGCGACTCGAGGATGGCCGTAGCATACCAGACGTCGCGGTCACGGAGGGAGAGAACACGATCTACATCGACATTACCGTCCCCTTCGATGACCCCGCGAATCTGTACCGCGAGGCAGCCGACAAAAAGAAGTACGGCCACATGGGGACCATCCTGCCACTGGTGGTGGGAGCCCTCGGGTCCTGGGTCCCAGAGAACGACAACATACGCTCTTAACTTGACATCCCCCGGAGGTTGTGGGACGAGGCCAGGTGGAAGATGCGACAGTCGACCATCGAGGACTCGTATCGCCTGGCCAATGATTTCCTCAACCTCTAGCCGATGGGGCAATCTACGAGAGGATGACCGACTACAAGACCCACCCAACGTGAGGATGGCCAACCACGTCTGTCTTCCCGTAGACAACACCAACAACAACCCTGCACGACGTCAGACACATCCCCGGATTCGTGACACCTTGTATATAAATATACATATATATATATATAGTTTTTAAATTCTCTTATGGCACTCTACACCATCTTTTTCTACTGTATTATATAGAATCTTATTAATCATCTTGTATAATTATTTTTATGGTCCCCACCCCAAAGTATGCTAGTGTGTAATGTACGATATTATAATTGTTACTCCCCATACTGTATTCAGCGATATATATATATATATACACACACACACACATGTTTTATTGTTCTCAATAAACTGATTTGAAAACTGAAAATCAGGGACCAGTTGCTGGAGACTATAAAAAAAAATAATTCAACCCTTCAAAAAATACACTAATTCCTACAATAATAATAATAATGTCACCACCTGTCATAGGAGAAAGATCATTCCAATTTAACAAGTAGACGTGCTTGTTAAATTGCCCTTTAACTCTGTCAATTGAATGAATTTTTTTTTTTAATGCATAATTATGTTCCTATTGCTTATATATATATAGTTTTAACAAAATATATTATTTTTGTACTTCTTTCTCTAATAACATAAGTCTAAGTCGTGAGGAAATGGGAATTCCCATTTCGACCAATAGTTGACCTCATGACCCGATTAGGTTACGGACTGCAGGCAAATTTAAATGCCACTCTTTAACAGCCATGACCTGTACAATTTTACCTAGAGAATAATTAACAAAACTTCGATTTTCGAAGTCAGAATTCTTTAACTTTATCTTACACATATTTCAATTCATTGCTTGGTTTGTAGGCCTATGTGTATGTGAGAGAGAGAGAGAGAGAGAGAGAGAGAGAGAGAGAGAGAGAGAGAGAGAGAGAGAGAGAGAGAGAGAGAGAGAGAGAGGGAAAGATGCTTTATTTAACTTGCATACATTCCGGCATATTTTGCCTCCACACTTTCAAAAATTTGCTGGGTTTTTCTGTGAGGCGAGTCTTTATATCTAATATTAAAAAAAAAAAAAACATAAATTGACTTTAGCGTTTGATATTCTAAGCCATCTTTTCAAGCAGAATATCTTGGATAACCCTTCATTTACTCGTCAAAATGCCCCTTCCTTTGACGCGTGAAATACTCCTGAGGTAGAAAACTCTCCCTTTGGATGAGGCACAAGATTAAGAATGCCCATTTCCTTGATGTGTGAAAACGCCTCTTCAGTTTTAATCTCAAATGAACTGTAGGAGACTTAAGTATATGACAAACTTGGTTTATTATGCTACAAACACACTTTGCATCTGTATTGTCACAATTTGAAGTTGCTAAAAAAATGAAAGCAGGCTAAAGTTAAAAAATCTAAGGATCCATGCTATCAGCTTTGTAACAATACAATAGATTTATTTCTTTTCAGAAAGAAAAAAAATAATAGTAGGTAGAAACTCATTGGGGAGCAAGATAACAGGGAGTCTTCAGAAAAGAAACCTCTTGAGCAAGTGTTTCGGCCCTGATTTTCTGACACTCTAAGGGGGCCTGGCCACACCCAGGTCATGACTCCCAGGTGTCTCTCTCTCCCTGTTATCTTTTTCTTCTTTTTTGCACAGCGCCAGGATTCATACCCCCACACCCTCATCTCTTGATGGATTGCTGATCCTGGCGCCATACCACTTCGCCAACTGGTCCTGCGATGGTTGGAGCATTTTTAATCCTTATGAAGGAACCTCTCATTTCTCCTGCTCCACATCCACCGGGAACTCTTTTCGGCTATTTCCACTAGTAACTTTAGAGCTATACTTTTGTTGCCACATATGGAAAGTTTAGTCAGAAGGTCGTAGACTGATGACCCTACGAATCCTCTGGCATCACCTCAACGACCATCACTACAGCTATGTAGCCGGCATTTTCTAGTTCTTTGGTCAGGTACATGTATTTTTTCCTTTTTTTAATTCTGTTTTCGTATGGTACTGTTGGCTCCACCATGACCAATTGTTGTGTGGAAGCTGAATGGATCACGATATCAGGCCTTAATCTTGTTTCTTTGATTATACTCGGGTGACTGTCCCATTCTGGAAGGTCTGCTGAAACATCCCATTCATCACAGCCGTCTAGAAGGCATTTTATCTGGTTTGTTGTTTTCACCGGCCTTCCGTGCCTTGACTTAGCGCCTCCCTCGGTTGTGAATATCATCAACGCCTATTAGGGAGGGTAGTCTGTCCTTTATGATTGCGCCAAGTTCCTGAAGGACTCTATTATGCCTCCATCTGTATCGCCCCTGTGAGAAGGCGATTTTGCAAGATCTCAAGACATGCTCTGTAGTCTGCCTGCCTTGGCATAGCGGACAAGAATCCGTTCCAGATTTGCGTTTGAAGGTAGGAGATCGTACACTGATCTGATGAGAAAGCTGATCCGAAGTGGCGCCATGTGCCAGATCTCATTCCATGTGAGGGATTTCTGCAGGGCATTATCCCAGTTAGTGCATTGTCTCTGTTGAGGTTACTGGACTGCTTTCTGAACTCTTCTGAAATCTTCATTGAGCCGTATCTCATTGAAGACCATGTCTCTTTTCTCTTTCCCTTCTGCTTTTGACCACAACTATGCTGTATATGATCCTAGCCCTTTGCGGGTCAGTTTGAGTTTGCCCAATCACTTCTTTAATCTTAAGGCACTCTTTAGCTTCGTCTATGGCTTCGACAACTATCCATTTCCTTCCCGTCTTTATGGTCGGTTGAACTGTCTTCACAACCGGGTCCTCGGAGTCTTCTAAGATAGAGAGTAGCCTGGCTTCGTTACATTTGTACTCTTCCAAGATGGATTTTAGTGGAAGTCTCAGCTTTGCTTTATGGCAGTACATTGCCACATCTGTGAGACCCAGAGGTACCCCTAACCACCTCCTGGTGAAGGTATTGATCTTATCTTCTATTGCCTCAACTGTAGTTGAGCAGATTTCATAGACCAGGAGTGGCCAGAGGAGCTTCGGAATTAGCATGAACTGTAGGCACTACACTTTCAGCTTACCCTGAAGGCCACATCTGGTGATGGCTAGCAGGCTTTCGGTAGCAACTTCTACTGTTTCTAGTCCTCTTTCGGTATCTTTCATGGATGAATCGTAACGTCTTAACTGGTTCTTGACTGACCGTTCGTATCTGCTGACTGGCCACTGTGAATATCATCGTCGCATCTATCTTATCTTTCCTTATTGAAAGGCTGCGAGACTTCTTTGACTTGAATTTCATCCTGCACCATGCCAATAAGACGTCAAGGCGCTCTAGCATTTGGCGTGTTTCGTTTTCCTTTGAGCAGATTATGGTGGTATCATCCATGAATGCTTTCAAAGGAGGCATGTAGCAACCACCACCTAGATTATCTGGGCCTGCGCTATCTTCTGCTGCTTTCAAGATGACTTCCATAGCCATGACGAACAGGATTGGTGATATGGTACAGCCCATAGCGATTCCAATTTCCAAGTTGATCAAGTCCGTCGTGTAGCTATTGCTGGAGAATCTGATCTGGAAACCGCTGAAATAGTCATCTAGCATAACTTGTATATCCTCGGGAACATGGTACATCCTCAGGGCCAGCTGAATCATTTGGTGTGGTACCGACCCGGAAGCATTTACCAGGTCCAACCAAATGACGTCGAGGTTTAGTTTCTCCGATTTTTGCCCTTTGAATAGCTTCCCAGATCATTGTTGCATGCTCTAAGCATCCAGAAACTCCGGGGAGACCTCCTTTCTGGACCGAGGTATTGGTGTACCCATTTTCAGTGAGATATTTTGTTAAGCGGGATGCCATGGCTGAGAGGAATATCTCTCCTTCTACATTCAACTTAACAGCAAGATTGGTCGAAACTGATTTATTTCAGTCGAGTTTTGCTCCTTGGGTATATAAACTCCATCAGCAGATATCCGCTGCTCACTGATCTTGAGGTTGCTCCATGCTCCTCGGAGAATTTTGTGTATCTGCTTTAGAACATTTGGACAACTTTTATATAGTAGATAAGGCACGCCATTGGAGCCTGGAGCTGACTTGGCTCTTGCTTTTTGCACTACTGCATTGATTTCTTTCAAGCTTGGTGGTTTGCTTTTGAATTCTTCTCTGGGACCAGCTGGCCACACCAGATCAGCAGGTTCACCTAGGGGTATTTCTCTATTTGGGTCAGAATATGTTTTCCTCAGGTGGGTCTCCAGCTGTTCTTTCTGTACTGAAAGAAAACCTGATCTTGGTTGCTGGAAGAGTTGTCGTGCAAACTGAAATGGGTCTTTGTAGAAGCGTTCCTGGTTCTTTTTCTTTTGACTTCGTCTCTTCCTTGCGGACTCTGCTCTGCTCTGCTCAGTGCTGAATGTCTCGCCTTCAAACCTCGCCAAAGTTCCTGCAGCCCATTTTTCTCTTCTTTAGTCGCTGATTTCATTTGTTTCCTTAAGTTTTTCTTCTGCTTTCGCAGGGTTTCCATCTCACGTTGCCTTCTACTTTTCTTACGTTCTCTTTTGGCTTGATGTTGTTTATCCCCGAAGGTGTTAATACATGTCTGGTAGATAATGTCACCGAAAGTGGTAAGTTTGTGCTCCAAAGTGCTCTTCTCGATGAGCTTGTCCAGTTGCAGGACTATTTTGCTATCCAGAGCTTCCCATTTTTCTTTTGCGCTTGCTGGTGGGAAATTGATCTTCTGGCGTTTAGTGTTGATGAGCTGTCGGAATTCTTCGTCAGACTCCTCAGCGTGGATTTCCTCAGCACTGTGGTTTTGAACCTGGCTTTGGTTTTCCGACTAATGATAGTTATCTCCCTAAATAAAATATTTTCATGCTTTTTGCGATGAAATTATTTTATGTCAATTTTTCATCAAGAGATAAAGGAATTTAAGATGTTTTACGTTGATTCCAAACAAAATGTTGCCTATTAGCTCAGGTAATTAACAAGTTAGACAATTTTCAAAATCTGTTCGATATAATAATCATTAAAAATAAAATCGAATGTAAAAAAATGTAAATATGTTTAAAACTTTTTGATTGTTAGAAATGGTAAAAGACCTGTCTTTGAATGTGGTTTAAGAATAGAGCCATAGTACTTACGATCAATTTCAATGCACTCTGAATTTTTACAAGATGCTTACTCTGAATTGAGTGGCCAGCAAAAATTGTTTGTTGTAGTCTATTCTGCCAGAGAGTCCACTTAGAGAGATTTATTCTTTGGTGTTCTGCTGTGTCCTTCCTTGATTCTTGGGTGAGCATCTGAGGAAAGCACTAAGATACAAAATTTTCTTTGTTTCCTTTATTCATACTCCCATGGCGATTTGTCAGTGCCACACAGGTCGGTCTGGGTAGATGCTTTGCTGTAGATGATACTAGAGTAAATTCATTTCTAATTTATTCATACTCAAAGTCAGTAAGATTGTCTTTTGTTTTTGAGCTACTTGAGCCCCTCTGATTGGTGCCTGAAAGTGGCGAATTTCCCCTACAAATTTTTATTTAATTTACAAGGGCTTTTTTCTGTTTCCAAACCTGATTAAAAAAATATATAAAAATCATTGCTTTTATAGAAAGAGTTGAAGCTGTGCCAGGCATATACGATTAGTTTGAAGAGCATTAAGAAGATGACACAGTTTACTCTCTTAGAACGTGAATGCTACACATGGTCGTCATGGCGAGAACTAAGCTAACGGCAAAGAATTCGACCGGTGTTAAACTATGAAATGTGATCCCAGCATTCAAACACTTCGATATTCCAACATGACTGTGTTAAAAACGGAAAAGAAATCTAATGATCTAGAAATATATGGCTTTAGGTCTAGAAACAGTGAGATACGAAATTGGTAAAAGATCTAGAACTAGAACAAGATCCAGAGGGTGGTCGAAAGACCAACCCTGGTCCATTCGGGACCAACCAACCTGTTTGAAAAGTTTTAAAATTCAAATTGTGAAACTGAATGTGAGACCAACGTTCCATCAGTCTGATATTGCTCTGGAAACAGAGTTTTAGAACCAGAGAGTGAAATACGAAAGTAATGAAAGATCTAGAACCAGCACAAGATCTATAGGGTGGTCGAAAGACCAACCCTGTCTCTTTGGAGAAATCAAACTGTGCAAAAAAGTTTTAAAATTCACAGTTACAAAATTGCGAACTGTGGGCCCGACATTCTAGCATTCTGATATTTTAGCAAGACTGTGTCAAATAAGGAAAAGAAATCTATTGATCTTGAAAAAGAGCCTCATATCTAGAAACAAGAAGATATAAAATGAGTGAAAGATCTAAAATCTAGAGGGCGGTCGAAAGACCAACCCTGGTCTTTTCGATACCAACCAACCAACCAGTTGGTTAAGCTTAAAAGCAAGCGAGCCAAAAGTCAATAACTTTTATTACATAATTTTATAAATTCTGTAAATTACCTTAACAAATTTTTAAAAGACCCAGACTGGAGGGGAAAGCGAGAAGTACAACAGAGAGAACCAATACCGCCAAAATCAACAGACAATTTTGAAAAAAGAGGGAAATCCGCCACAACTGAGCTAACTCACAACAGATAAGAGAGGGAAACAAGGAAAACCCATAGCTCCGTAATTTTTCTATTACTCGATAACTGTTTGTTGGATTTGGTTCAAACATGTAATCTTCAAACTCATTGTTGTGCATCGTCTAATGTGTTACAAATTATTATTCTAGGAATATTGTGATTTTTTTCGAAGGGTTGAATTTTTTGTCTACAGTCCCCAGCAACTGGGTGTATTACACCCGTGCACACTTTGAGAGACATTGGATGAAACAAATTCTTTAACAATGTATGTTTTTTACTGAACTGTTAAATAACAAACAAGTTTGTAGTTTACTACAAATGCAGGTCTTTTCTTTCCATAACTATTAAGACTTTTTTGCACTTTGATAAATTTACTTTACACATGTCCATCGTGCAAACACTTACATGCGCAGTCCCATTACAATATTACATACACAGAAAATAAATGAAGTAGCTTTAGAATTTTACATCTAATACTCATAACTAGAAAACATACTGATAACTAGAAAACAATGTTTAATATGAAATGTAAAAAAGGGTCAGTGAAAAGGGTCACAAAAGCTTATGAGGAGCAATGTGGACATGTGAGGACCGAATGTTCCTGACAAATGTGTCTTGCACAGGTGCTGCAGGTTGATCTGTTTTTGTTTTGTTTGTTTTTTTGTCTTTTTTCGACGGACAGAAGTCACATCTTTTCTGTTTTTAGTGGATGTGTGATCTGTCTTTCTTTTCTTGGCTGAATGCTCTTGTGTTGGCTCAGGTGTAGGCTGGAGGGAATGGAGAACGTTGGTGTTGTTTTGTCGGACAGGCTCTTGAAGTGTAGGGACAGCAGCACGACGCATGATCTGGGGAAGAGCAAGTGATCGCCCTATGTCCAGGTTGAACCTGTCTGTTGTCTTCATGGGGCAGAGGGCTTAGAGGAAACTTCAACATGAACACGACGCGGGAGGCAATGGAGACGAGGTCCAGCATGTTGAAAAATATCACCATGTGCCAACGTTGTGTCTTTCTCTTTGTTGTGAAGGCGTGGGCCATCTGGTCCATGGCATCAACCCCACCCTTTGTCTTGTTGTAGGCAAGAACCATCTCAGGCTTGTTGTTCTTCTCAGCCACAATTTCAGCTTTGCTGTGCATGGTGCTAAGTAACAAGACATTTTTTGGTCTTTTGTTTTGGTAGGATAACAAAGTAGTTTTATTTCTGAACAGGAACTTTGATTCCCCCAAGGGAATAGCCTTTTTCTCTTGAAAATCCAGAGGGAGAAATGTTTTGTTTCTTTTGATTGTTCCAATCATTGTCAGCTTGGTTTTGGCCAGAGACTCTGCAAGTTTTAGATCTGTGAAGTAGTTATCACAGATAACATTCCGTCCACTTCCTTGGAAATCCTCTGTCAAGGACATTAAAATACCTGCAACAATTCCAACATTTCTCTCGGCAGGCCTGGCACTTGTTGTCTGCTTGGCAAAATATGGGGAGCCTCTCAGGGGATAAATGGTTGATGAATCGCATGCCCCAAAAAATCTTGATTCCATACTTATCAGGCTTGCTTGGTATGAAGCTGCACCACCCCCTGAAAGGCACCAGTTGCTCATCTACAGTTATGTTCTCTTCAAGCACATAGAACTTGGCAAGGCTTCTGTGGAATGTGTCCCAAAGGTCTCGAATGGGAGCAAAGACATTTCTGGCACGGCAAACAAAACGAGTTGACTTGTCGCCAAACGAAGATGATTCAATAGGTTACTGAAGTGTTTCACAGAGAAGGCAGAACGTACAAGGGAATTTCCATCTACAGAACTGAAAAGAAGCTCGACAGAGATGTCATGCTGGTGAAGGGTTCCAGTGTGGATAAGACATCCGAGGAAGGCCTTCATCTCAATAAAGTCAGTTTCCTTCCACTGTGCACTCCTTTCTCTAGCACCTTCTATGTTTGCACAGTCCACTAAATTCTGGATGATGTTGTTATCAATATATATATATATATAAAAGAAAACCTTCAACTGGCGAAGTCACATTGTTTGTAGATGGAGTTCTCTGCTTTGGAATTTTGAGGATGTTTTTACTTGGAGTGCGGGATTTAGGAAAGGGATTTGTCATCCATGCTGTTTGTTTGTCTTTTCCAAGAAGTTTCATTTCTGATTCCTACAATTGCTACGTCATGTCTGGAACTTGAACCGGCGTCACTTGTAGCACCAGCGTTTGTTCCGCTCACAACATTATTTTCCTCTCCGTTGCTTGTAAACGATGGATATCTGATTGTCACTACTGGTACAAGATCGGCATAGGTTGGGCTTTCTTCAACACCGCAATCACATTCTAAGATAGTATATGCAAATAAAATAATTTTCCTTATTTAAATACTATATGGGTGTGTTACACCCAGTTGCCGGGAATAAGGCAATTTTTTTTTCTATATAAAAAGTGTACGGGTGTAACACACCCACTTGCCGGGAATCAGGTGTGAAATATGTTGCCGGGGAAAGGGTTAAAAAAGAGAACTAGATAAGGTCTAAATCCCCAACACGATGTGCAACTTCCACATCCAGTGCGTAGAAACAGGCAACTTTACAGACCACAGAGGAGTGATCTTACAGACGGATAAATGGGAGCACACCAGGAGAAAAGGATCGTGTCACTGGAAGCTACACAACAGACTCCTAAAACTAAAAGAAGGAGACTTCACCGAAGAAATTAAAAAACAACTAACCCACACACAAAGAGAAATTGAAAACAACCCTGATAATACTCTAGAAGAGTGGAGAAACTTTAAGAACAGAGCAAAAGAGACATTACAAGTGGGAAAAAGGAAGGCACTAGAAAGAAAGAAAAAAGAAGATATATTAAAGGGAGCACTTGAAATTACGACAGATCAACAAATCAAGGAAGGAATGGAACACAAACTAGAAAAACAGGATAAAATAAAAAAATAAGCGAGCAATGGTAAGAACTAAGATGACATC
>JAWDGP010004321.1:157500-171617 GCA_033675545.1 Elysia crispata | reverse complement strand
GAAAGTTCTTACAATATTTTGTAATTAAATAATCTTAGAGCCCATGCTTAAAACTAGTTTCCTGGCGTTTAAATAGAATTCGGAAGCGTCCTGGAAACTGTTTCTCTCATTTTGGAGAAAAGAAGAAACGCAACTGCTTAGATGATTGGATGAAAACGCAGGAGAAAAAACAGAAATAAACCTGGGTAAAAGGAGGCATAACCTCTTCTGATCATATCACAAACATACATTAATGAATTTTAGTACCATTTAGTACAGTGCATTATATTATGTTTTCCTGAAAACCAATCCTGCATATTATAAGAAGGTTGGATTTTTATTCAGTTCAATCGTGATTTCTTTTTCTTGAAAAGTTAATATAGAACTCTTTTCCGTATTTTCCTTTGGTGCTACCAAATGACTGCCCGTACCGTCCCATTCTTTCATTTTGTCTCTGTTCCCTTTATGTCTTCCACTAGTTTTTTCTGTCCCCCGCTTTTTAAAAATCTTGAAGTTAAACTGAAGTTGTTTTTTTTTTTTTCGTTACATTTCCATCAATCCATTTTGTTTACAACACCATTTCAAATTATCCGAATTTGACGGTTAGTAAGTCTGGTGATGGTTGATATGGTTGACATAGGTCACTGTGGTGACCATTCCTTATTTGTTTCTATAAATAAAGCAGCCTAGCACTAAGAAAGTCTGTGATATTCTACAATAACAATGACACAGAGAGTGTGTGCTTCTTTCAAACCCGGATGTGTTATGATGAGTCAAAAGTCATCTCACGACCTATATATCAATTTTATACTGGAGGGTGAGAGAGCGTTTGTAAGTATGTGTGTGTTTGATGAAGAAAAAGGACAAAAAGATATATATATATATAGTTTGAAGACAAGTTGGAATAATATTATTTAGAAGAGTGCTCAACTGTGGGAGCATTTTCTGTGTAAGATCTTCTATATCCATATATATATATATATATATATATATATATATATATATATATATATATATATATATACTGCTAACCAGTGAAAGGGAGAGAGAGAGAAAACCAGAAAAGAAAGATAAGTGGTCATTAAGAGGGGTAAAGTGAAATTGAGAGGTAGGAAGATGTTGAAGAAAAAAAATAAACGGAAAAGAAGGAAATATAGAAAAAAAAAGGAGCCACAAATGGGGCGCTAAAATTTTATTCAGAGAGAGAGAGACAAAAAAAGCGAAAGAAAGGAAACATGAGGAATAGAATGAACATCCAATGAATGCAGCGAAAAAAAATAACATTAAAAGAGAGCAGGGTAGAAAAAAAAGTGAGAACCAGTGAGAGAGATATTTTCGATCTGATGGGCTTCAAGATAAACCAATAAACAGATGATGCCTGATTAAGCTGTTGATTGCCAATAACCCGACTCTTGGAAGGACCCTATGGTATTCAGGCCTGAGAGATTTCTGGATGTCAAGGGCAAGTTCTCACAACCAGGGCATTTTGTGCCGTTTGGAGTCGGTGGGTTCATAGATGGGCCCCTTTTAAAAATGAAAGAGACTAAGGGAACTCGTTGTTTGACTGCTTTTTTTATTTCTAAGGGTACTCTGAAATTGATGTCTCTGTCTCTCTGTCTCTTTCTCTGTCTTTGTCTGTCAGACTATCTGTCTACTTGTTTTTTTTCTCTCTCTTTCTTTCTCTCTCTCTTTATATATATATATATATATATATATATATATATATATATATATATATATATACAGGACTGCGTGTGTCTCTTTCATTGTCTCTCTCTTTCTCTCCCTCTTCTCTATTCTCTATGTCTCCATCTATTTTCCTCTCTTTATCCATGCTTTATCTATTCTCTTTTTACCATAGTAGCTATTTCTCTACAAAGTATACGAATTATATGTTATGACCCCCATACTTCACAAGCCTCTATTGGAAATGATTTTTTTTCTTGTGATTGAGGGGAAAAAATTTCAATTGATATAATCACATGTTATGCTTT
Source organism: Elysia crispata (assembly GCA_033675545.1). NCBI lineage: Eukaryota > Metazoa > Mollusca > Gastropoda > Plakobranchidae > Elysia > Elysia crispata. Next base: position 169,644 of record JAWDGP010004321.1, on the reverse strand, counting down.
ACCGAAAAATTATAAGTTTTATGAACAAAAAAAAAACAAAAAACAAAAAAAAACAAAACAAAACAAGAACAAGAACAAGAACAACAACAACAAAAAACAACCAAAGAAACCAATACAAACCAAAAAAAAAACCAACAACCAACAAACAAACGCACGAAAAACCCACAAAAAATCAGGAAACAAGAAACAAAACAATGATATATAAGACAATTTATTTTACCCCTACTTTTTTAGAAATAAAAAAACAATAATATTGCAATGCTTTCATGATGTACCATACCTAAAAAAATTACTAAGTATTGAAAAAATAAAAAAAAAGAAATAAGGCAGAGTAAAAACCAATTCTTGAATAATACACTTTTTTCATTATGAAGAAAAGCACTCGAATTAAATGCAGCCATACCCCATCCCCCTTTTTTTTTCCTATGCTCTGCATTTTGATGTCAGGTCGACGTGCCTGCCCAGGCGAGTCCCTGGCGAAGATGGAAATATTTCTTGTGGTGACCTCGCTCATTCAGAGATTTGATCTGCAGCCAGCTGTGCCAGGCCAACTACCCAGTCTAAAGCCTGTAGAGGGAATGCTATTTTCCCCCGAGCCATTCAAGATCAGATTTGTAGACAGACGAAGCATTTAATCCTCTGGAAATGACAATCGTATAACCTAGTGCTGGCAAAGAAAGAGAATGTTTCGCATGATGGTGACGTCGCTTTAAGTTCTCTTAGAAATTATGACTTTTTACTGAAAAACACAAGCTCTGATAATTTTTGTTAAATGGAACCATATATAATTAAATTTACTTGATTTAGCTATTCTATTGATGATAATACTTGCTGTTTTAGCGTTTAATGAGCATGCAATGCAGGGAAATAAAAACAAGTATTTCCGACTTGAAAAACGATTGAGATTTTTTTTGGCAACTGATTCACGGCACTGTTTCGTCCCAGCACAATAGATTTTAATCCAGAAACTACTTTATTATATGCCTTAAAAAAATGAACATACACAATTGTACCGTACACGATGGCATAAGAAACTATTTTTGAAATACTCTAAGTACATTTCAAATGGATGTTCGGTAAACGCGACCTTTTGACCTATTTGGAGTTTTATGGTTACTGAAAAAAGGTAATCATCTTCTTTTCTAATCTAGTTAACGTACCTTCTATATGCTAAATCAAGGAACTACAGCTTAATGCTTAAAACGCACAAACGTGCGCTACTATTAAGTAATTGGTAAGGGCCCAATACTTTTGTATCTATAATTTTTCTCAAAAGAACCAAAGACTGCGCAGCTGGGCAAAGAAATATTTGACGTATTCGAGTTGATCCCTTTGCTTCATTTGTTCCCGTTGTAAAAAATGTTGATCCGTAGACAACACTCTTTGTTTCGACTGACAATCATTGCTTCTCTCTTTTTGTTAATCAATTCCAATCCTTTCTTTCTGTTATCGATGTCCTATAATTGTGGCAAATCTTCTGCTTTTCTCTGTGATTAATACAGTGTCGTCAGCATATCTCAAGTTGTTTACGTTTCGCCCTCCTAAGTTAAATTCTTTATACCCTTCTAGGTTTCGCATACCACTTTCGTTGTAGAGAGACAAAAGGTCTGGGGAAAGCACACATCCTCGTCTGACACAATGAATTTTTTTTATTAAATAAGATTTTTGTCGATCACTTAATTATGATCGATGTATATGAAATTTCGAACAGCACTTAACTATATCTAGGCCTTAACATGAATTTTTCAACACGAACTGGCATATAATAAATCGGGCAGGTAGCCTCAATTCTTGTCTCAATGTATTTATATATCCCTTTTTATTTGCAAGGTGGAGGGGTTGGGGATAGAAGAGAGAGAGAGAGAGAGAGAGAGAGAGAGCGAGAGAGAGAGAAAGAAAGAAAAGACAGGGAGGAGAGAAAGTAAGAAAGAGAGGGAAGGAGAGAGAAGGAGAGAAATCGACAGCAAACACATCCAGTCTAAAGAGTCTTATCTTGTGTTTGTGTTTATTAGAGAGAGCAGACATAAACACAAACCCATCTAGCTAGCTAGATAAAAATTGATAGAAAAAGGGAAAGAAGGTAAAAGAGTAATATATATCAAATATATATATATATATATATATATATATATATGTAACTAGATCTAGGGTGGATATTTCCTTAACTTACTTAGTTACTACTACAATAGGACCCACTAGTCTAGTTATCTATAGAAGCTCAGTGCTTCTTCCTACTCTAAGTAAATGCAGGCCGTAATTGGTTATGGTAGCGTGCCTAGCAGCCGTGCAATACTAAAGAGTTCACACTCTTGGGTCTTTGAGTATCAGTGGAGTACCAAGGCCACTGTTCCCTAACTAATATGAGTGGGTGTCAAGACTTGACAAGAACAGAATAGCTCCACTCCAGAAAAGGAAAAACACAAAAGAGAAGAAGTTAAAGTTACCACCTATAATATGTTTATTCCACGAATACTCAATTAGAAAAGTATGAAACCAATTCTCAAAGAATAAAATACAAAATCCAAAGAGGACCCAAAGCAACAAAGAAAATATCGAACCAAAATGCCCAATAAAAATGCCTTAGTAAAATTGCCTTATACTAGTGAAAATAGAAAATATCCAAACAAAATGCCCGATAAAAATGCCTTAGTAAAAATGGTCAGAATAAAAATACCTATTAAAAATCCCTTAGTAAAAATGCCTTATACTAGATCTAGTCAAAATGCCGAATAAAAATGCCTAATAGTCAGCCAACGCCCGAGTCACGGTGATAATCACGAAGAATTAAAACAAATGATAATCCAACACAAGTAGCTTTCACAATAGTTCAATAATATCCACTAGGAATGGTCACAATAACTTCTCGCTGTAATTCAAAACAATACTACTAGTACTATCCAACGTGGCCTCCAGATACTCCAGAAAGATACTGACAAGAAGTCTTTCCGAGCTCTACAATTTATAGTACAAGCTCAGTAGGCAAAGTCCCCCGTCAAAGACTTCCCTGGTTTCCCAGTTCGTCCCTAGAACAAGGGCCAATGCCGACCGAGGAAAATCTACTCCGTCGAACGGAACAACCCGTTTCCCCAACTAAAACACCACCCGACCGAGATCATAGAATCTACGGAAGCCATCGTTACATCTACGTACGATTCCAGCATCCCCCCGATCAAAGCATCACATAGCTCAATACGACCAGCAGTCTCCCTAAATTCCACAAGTTCCCCGAATCAAAGTACATCCCAGCGGACCGAAGAAAATCTTCTCTGGCCAGCTGGACAAGAACAGATGAATAGATCGGCTAGTCAATGTAATCATTACATGAAACAAAGAATCTTCCGAATTGTTAAATAAATAAGAATGAACCACTAAAGGGGCGGAGACTAGTTTCCCGCCTTTAAACTAAGTATACTAACAATCTAGAAGCTCACGTGGCTCCACCCACAAGCTCATAATCGACATACTAAAGATCTGTTCTAAAGGCCTACTGCTACTGCCACAAATAAATAAAAGTTCTATACCAGCCTCCATAAATATAGCTCTCATTGTTATCATCACAATCGATAGCACCATAGTCACCAGCACCTATATATATATATATATATATATATATATATATATATATATATCTCATTCTTATCATCACGATCGACAGCACCATAGTCACCAGCACCTATATATAGCTCTCATTGTTATCATCACAATCGACAGCACTATAGTCACCAGCATTCCTATATATATAGCTCTCATTGTTATCATCACAATCGACAGCACCAAAGTCACCAGCATTCCTATATATATATATATATATATATATATATATATATATATATATCTCATGGTTATCATCACAATCGACAGCACCATACTCACCAGCATTCCTATATATATATATATATATATATATATATATATATATATATATATATATATATAAATATATATATATATATATATATATTTATATATATATAAATCTCTTGGTAATCATCACCATCGACAGCACCAAAGTCACCAGCATTCCTATATATATATAGCTCTAATGGTTGTCATCACAATCGACAGCACCATACTCATTAGCATTCCTATATATATAGCTCTCATGTTTATCATCAGAATCGACAGCACCAAAAGTGACCAGCATTCCTATATATATATATATATATATATATATATATATATATATATATATATATATATATCAGAATCAGAAATTTTCTTTTTTTTTGTATTGACGAAAATTCGTAAGAAAATAACGTAGAATCAAAAAAGCTTTCACTCAATGAGTACCAATGATAAAAATATTACTATTCTCTATTTTTGCGGCACAAAGATGCTCCCAAATGTCCTTTGCATATTAATACCTAGGAGTAAAAAAAATCTTTGGATATGAAAGGCAGATCCTAGATTTTCGTTAAAACTGGAGGTCTTGTCAAGGTTTTGAAGAGATATGATCTAGTCTTAATTTACTTAATTGTTATATTATGTACAAAAAGGATATTTTCGAGTGTAGAGGCACTTTACTAATGTACTATTTATAAAAAGTATATTTTCGAGTGTAGAGGCACTTTACCAATGTATTATTTATAAAAAAAAATATTATAGGGTGGAGAGTCACTTTACTGTTATACTTTTTAAAAAGGATATTGTAGAGTATAGAGTCAATTTACTGTTATATTATTTAAAAAAATATTATAGAGTGTAGAGTCACTTTACTGTTATGCTATCTAAAACAGGATACTATAGAGTGTAGTATCACTATACTGTCATATTGTTTTAAAAAAGTATTATAGAATGTGGAGTCACTTTGCTGTTATACTATTTAAATCAGGATACTATAGAGTGTAGTATCACTATACTGTCATATTATTTTAAAAAATATTATAGAATGTGGAGTCACTTTAATGTTATACTATTTAAAACAGGATATAATAGTCTATTGAGACGCAGCATACGTGAAAGACTGAAACGTTATACACTTTATATTGTCCTCTTGCTTGTAAAACTTATAAACGATAGGGTGTTATTTAGGCTTGATTTTTGAGATATAAAGATTTTTCCTAGGAAAGTGTTATTGAACAACCAGAGCAAAATTGTTTACAAATTTTAAAAGCGGTTTAAGCATGTCTTTCATGAGGTTAATTGTGTTTAAAATAATTTCATTATTCTAAAGGTGGTTTACAGACAAGTCTTTTATAAACTTAATTTGGTTTCAATTAGATGGCTTTCTTAATTCATTTCAGTTTTGTTTTAGGCCTACATACCTTTTCAGATTTGGTTGTTACAAATTAGTCAGTGATCCCTTCATACTTTGTATCCAAGGAGTATCAGAAGCTACAAATTTTATGAAACTCACGTGGTATAAAAATTTTTTTTCCTTTGTTATGCTTTCATATGGTTAGGGTAACTTTGGGGCACTTGATATACAATCAATGAATCAAAATCAAACACAAATATATGTCCAATTATCTTTTTTTTTGTTTTGTTTCGAAATTATTGTTTTTTTTTAAACAAGTACTAGATAAAATGTGCCTGTGAAATTGTTATCGTTCTTTTTCTCTTCCATTAGAAATATTGAATATTTGATGCACCAGAGGAAATCGATATTAGGTACCTTCGGCTGTATCTTGCAGATTTCTGGGAGACAGACAACAACAACAACAAACAGAACAAGCAAACCCTGACTCAAAGAGAATTTGGGGATAAACCCAACTCAAAAAGGGTCTTTTCCCATATAAAACTTATAAATAGTGTGAGCTGCAATGACCTTAGAATACCCGAAAAGAGCCTTCCCAGCAGTACATAAGACTCTGATAGAGACTTAGAAGTTAAACCATTTAGTACTAGAAAGAACTGAGACAAGCAACAGATTCAAGTTTTAGTGCCTTCAGTTCCGCATAGCCGGTTTTGGGCCAAAAACCATTGACTCTGCTATAATAGACAATGCGAGGTCACAAAGAGTTGTGCTACTTAGTTGGAAGTCACAAGCTCTACTTTAAGTCGCTCTTAGCGTATCAAGCCACAGCGTCTGTAAGTTATTTTAACTAAAAAAAAAAAGAAAACATGAAATGAACACATAAGAAAATATTTTACGACAAAATTTCTAAGTTCTGCTTAGCTCTTAAAAATGCATATGACTGTTGAACAAAATTCACGACTTTGTGAAATCGCATTGCTTAAATCATAAACAAAAAATCTAAAATCTTGTACAATTTTAGCAATTCAAACTCTAATGATTTTGCTGGCTGTTAACCGGAACAAATGGTACTGCGCTTGTTTGATTTAGATATATACACCCGACCTCTGACCTCTGACTTTCGATATCAGTATTGAATACGTAGACGATAAACCCTCAGTTATAAATAACAAATAATTCTGATCATTATATCCCAGACAGTAAGTAATGGAATGGTGATTTGTTCCATATCAATTGCATTATTGGCTCGAACGAGATCTAAATATTTATTTCATCTCGGAAAACCTTGACTCTGGGTTAAACGCAGATACAGAGAGAAGGAGAGAGCGAGAGAGAGAGAGAGAGAGAGAGAGAGAGAGAGAGAGAGAGAGAGAGAGAGAGAGAGAGAGAGAAAGAAAGAAAAGACAGAGAGTAAGACAAATTGAATGACAAAATATCTTATTGCTGATGTAGTTTTTTAAATAGAAGTAAAACTGCTTATACGTTTCCCTCTAGAGTTACAGTTAATAGAAATGTTGTGATTGACCTTGTTTAGTTTTTCATTACTTCAGTAGGGAAAAACTGAACTGCTCTGCTAAAAAATTGACCTCTATTGGATCTACCCCTTTCCTTCTCCTTACCAAATAAAAGCGTCGCTTCTTACTTTGAACATTAATTTGACTTGCAAAGATGTCAGTTTGCCACATAGAGGGATTCGCTTTTTTCACAGCTTCGCTGGTTCTTCGTAAATAAAAAAAAAATCCCAAAACCGCAAACTATAAAAGGCGTCAACTCCGCAGTGACGATGTTGTATGTTTTTTCCTAAAGGTCCTTAAATAAAAAAATGTATATGAAACAAGACAATGTAATGCACAATCCTTGTAATATTAGTTTGTAACAGTAGTATCCTTGATCTCCCTTGAAAAGATTTATGTTTCATTTTAACCTTTAGAGAAGTTATAGGCCGCAATAACTATACATCTTTGAAGTAGGAAGTGCCAAATCAAGTGAAACCTGATCCGTGATCGACTTAAAATCGCTCAGGTTGGTAACAGTTCAGAGCTTGCTGATCATTTTTATTCATCCTTCTTCTCCTTCACCCATCCTCCTCCCTTTTCCTTCTTTTAATATTTCCCTTTCTTTGACCTTTTGGTACTCCGGTGCCTCTACCTACTTTACTCAAGAGATTCTGTTCGTCTTTCTCTAGCTCTACCTTCTTCTTCCTTCATTCCTTTTGCCTTTTTCTCTAGCTCTACCTTCTTCTTCCGTCATTCCTTTTGCCTTTTTCTCTAGCTCTACCTTCTTCTTCCTTCATTCCTTTTGCCTTTTTCTCTAGCTCTACCTTCTTCTTCCTTCATTCCTTTTGCCTTTTTCTCTAGCTCTACCTTCTTCTTCCTTCATTCCTTTTGCCTTTTTCTCTAGCTCTACCTTCTTCTTCCTTCATTCCTTTTGCCTTTTTCTCTAGCTCTACCTTCTTCTTCCTTCATTCCTTTTGCCTTTTTCTCTAGCTCTACCTTCTTCTTCCTTCATTCCTTTTGCCTTTTTCTCTAGCTCTACCTTCTTCTTCTCTCCTTCATTTTCCCTCTTTCTCTAGCTCTACCTTCTTCTTCCTTCATTCCTTTTGCCTTTTTCTCTAGCTCTACCTTCTTCTTCCTTCATTCCTTTTGCCTTTTTCTCTAGCTCTACCTTCTTCTTCCTTCATTCCTTTTGCCTTTTTCTCTAGCTCTACCTTCTTCTTCCTTCATTCCTTTTGCCTTTTTCTCTAGCTCTACCTTCTTCTTCCTTCATTCCTTTTGCCTTTTTCTCTAGCTCTACCTTCTTCTTCCTTCATTCCTTTTGCCTTTTTCTCTAGCTCTACCTTCTTCTTCCTTCATTCCTTTTGCCTTTTTCTCTAGCTCTACCTTCTTCTTCCTTCATTCCTTTTGCCTTTTTCTCTAGCTCTACCTTCTTCTTCTCTCCTTCATTTTCCCTCTTTCTCTAGCTCTACCTTCTTCTTCCTTCATTCCTTTTGCCTTTTTCTCTAGCTCTACCTTCTTCTTCCTTCATTCCTTTTGCCTTTTTCTCTAGCTCTACCTTCTTCTTCTCTCCTTCATTTTCCCTCTTTCTCTAGCTCTACCTTCTTCTTCCTTCATTCCTTTTGCCTTTTTCTCTAGCTCTACCTTCTTCTTCTCTCCTTCATTTTCCCTCTTTCTCTAGCTCTACCTTCTTCTTCTCTCCCTCATTTTCCCTCTTTCTCTAGCTCTACCTTCTTCTTCTCACCTTCATTTTGCCTCTTCCTCTAGCTCTACCTTCTTCTTCTCTCCCTCATTTTGCCTCTTTCTCTAGCTCTACCTTCTTCTTCATTCCTTCATTTTCCCTATTTCTCTAGCTCTACCTTCTTCATCTGTTCTTCATTTTGCCTCTTTCTCTAGCTTTACCCTCTTCTTCTCCCCATTATTTCCTTTTTTCTTTAGCTTTAACTTTTTATATTCTCTCGCTCATATTCCCTCCTTCTCTAGCTCCTTTTTCTTCTCCTCTTCATTTTCCTTCTTTCTCTAGCTATACCTTCTTCTCGACTCCTTTATTTTTCTTTTACTTTAGATTTAAATTTTCTTATTCTCTCGCTCATTTTCTCTCTTCTCTAGCTTAACCTTCTCCTTCTCTCCCTCATTTTGGCCCCTTTTACTCTGGCTCTACTTTCTTCTTCTTCTTCTTCTTCTTCTTCTTCTTCTTCTTCTTCTTCTTCTTCTTCTTCTTCTTCTTCTTCTTCTTCTTCTTCTTCAGTTCCTCATTCTTTCTTCCTTTGTCACCTCTATCTTTGCACCCATTTTTCCTCAATCCTTTTTTCTTTCTCTAGTGCCCCCTCCTTCTTCTCTTCACCTTTTTTCTTCTTTTCTTCTCTGCTCTTTACACATTTTAAGAAGCTTGGGATATAATTGTTTCCTGTCCATTCTTTCCTACCAAAAATTGTGATGGAAGGAAAGGGATAAGAGAATTGTGGTACGTAAGGAATGGTTAAGCTGCAAAAGAGTCAGGACAGTGAAGCAAAAACTGCCAATTTAACTTTCTTCGGTCTCTTGATATGTAATCTATTGATGAATTATTTTTTTTCTTTTCTTTTTTTTTTTAAAAGAGGGGTGGGGAGAGATATAACGATAGTTTTTCCCCCTCAGTGACGATGTAAATCGATTCGGAGCTTTTTTGCGGTTAAAAAAATAGTAATCAATGACAATACATAGAAAAAACAAAACAAAGCAACAACAGCAACAACAACAACAACAATATTAATAATAATAATAATAATAATAATAATAATAATAATAATAATAATAATAATAATAATAATAATAATAATAATAATAATAATAATAATAATAATAATAATAATAATAATATTAATAATAGTAATAATAATAATAATAATGATAAAAATAATAATTGTAATAATAATAATAACAATAATGATAATGATGATAATGATAATATTAATAATCATAAGAACAACAACAACAAGAACAACAACAACAAGAACAACGACAACAAGAACGACAACCACAACAACAACAACAACAACAACAACAACAACAACAACAACAACAACAACAACAACAAAACAACAACAAAAACAATGATGATGATTATGACGACCATGATGGTTACTAATTATACACAATGATGATATTCTTTTAAAACTGCGGATAATAATTACTGAAGCAACAGATATATAGTACTGTGAAGAATCTTAGGTGATAATTGATTGCTTGCACTTTCTAGAACCATGTTTTCGGATACTTGTATCTGGTCTAGTCCTGTTCAATAAAAAAAATCCTGCAAGGAAAACAAACAAAGAAAATAACCGAACCAAAATAACTCTAATCACAATCATTAATTTTATCGAGAAGAAAAAAAGATGTTAAAAGACAAGAACTTTTATTTATTAAAGATAATGTGGCATTTTTTGCAAAAAAAAAAAATACAAAAAAACAACAACCAGAAAACCAAAAAACAACAAGCAACTAAAAAAAAAAAGAACTAGATGAATGAGACTGTTAAAATTGTTTTATTCCCTTCATAATAGATTTTAGAACAACATTATTTGAACTTTCAAATATAATTATAAATTGTTCTGTTTTTACTAAACACACAATTAAAAAAAAATTGACAAAACTATCGGCACAAACTCTGCAAAACAACACACGTTTTCTAAATAAAGTATGAAACACTTTAAGTGATATTAATCAGTTAATTCTTACAAAAATTGAAAATCGATGGTAAATTCTGTTTTAATTCAAGTGAAGTGAGAATAGATAGAGCGACATTAATAGGCAAAAATAGAGGGACAGGAAAAGGTCGTTCGTGACGACCAAAACCTGTAAGACATAAAAGCGTATAAATAAAAGTATGCTTAAAAATTGGACAACATCACACAGAAACTGAGTCGTTTGAGAAAAACTATGGTTATAAAAATATATAAAACAACTAAGGTAAATTAAAAAAAATTCCATTGTTACTTTAATAACTTACTCAATCTAACTAAAACATTATGATTCAGTTATCAAAATCATTTACAATATGCATATGTATTTATCTATTTCTATATATATCTATATAACGTGAATGCAACTGGTTTAACAATGCCTATTGTCCAATCTAACTTTCCCAATTGTTACTACCAATACTGTTACGGCTTAAACCATTGTCAACAATGCTATGAAGATAATAAATTGAATCTCAGCAAATGATTCAACACATTCATGATATATGTCTGTTTGAATGTATGAGATAAAGATAAGGGACGATCAGAGAATGAAGGGCACAGGCAATTGCAAAAAAAATTAAGAAACTAATATAAAAAGAAACGAGACACACATGAAATTATAGAAAGTTATGTTTGTGAAATGTTGCGGGCGATTTTTTGGTATTTGTCTAATGATAAAACATTGATTGACTTATTGCGTTGATTGTCCTCCTCTCGCTTCCTCTTCCCCATCCCAATCAGGTTTAAATCCCCCCTCTTCCCACAAAAAAAACCAAAAAAAAAACAACAAACCAAAAACCAAAAACAACAGCAACAACAACAACAAAACGCCCTCGTAACATTTTCTTTTGCATGCCCGAACCAATCAGTCACGTATCGTGCTCTTTAGCTTTGGCGATCATGACCTTCCGCGCATCTCTATCCCTCATCACTAAGTCTTTCAGTGTTTCTGTCACTCTTCCTACTTTGAGCTACTTTGTTAGTCCATCCACCATCTTTTCACGCTGTTTTCCCCTGCTGCGTTTTTCTTCGATCATTCCAGTTGTCACAAGATGTTCTAGTTTCTCTTTTCTCAGCACTTTGACAAAACAGGTTGATAAGCGTGTACGTATTTTATTTATGTGCGATCGTGTTGTATACGCTTCTCCTTGCACTGTTTCCTTTAATTTCTTTGCAGTCAAACAGATTCGTACTATTCCCCATACTAACCACATTTCTGTTTCCTCCAGTTTCTTTTTTACCTGTTCTGAAATTTTCCAGGCCTCGCATCCACACATCAGAATGGGTTCGATATAACACTCCAGGGCTTTTCTTCTTGTGCGAATCGAGGTGTGTTTTTTTTTGTTAATATTGATTTTATTCCTGAAAAAAATGCTTTTTTGCTTGCGCTATTCTTCATTTAATTTCAATATTGCTGCGTCCATCATTTGATATCAAAGTCCCCAAGCATTTGAATTGGTCCCTTTACTTTAGTTTGTTCACTTTGATAAGGATGTTGATCTGTGGACACTCATTTTTTCGAATGATGTTCTATAACAATCCTTTCTTATTGTCCTCTTTTTTCAACAATGTCTGATAATTTTTGCAAGTCTTCTTTAATTTTTTGCAATTAATACACTGTCACCAGCGTATTTCAACTTGCTTACCTTGTGCCCTTCTACTTTCCTGGATATCCCTCTAGGTTTCGCATTATAATTTCACTGTAGAGAGAAAAAAAGGTCTGGGGAAAACA
>JAWDGP010004321.1:110000-152500 GCA_033675545.1 Elysia crispata | reverse complement strand
AAAGAAAAGAAAGAGGTTGAGAGTGCACATCCAGTGAGAGCTTATATTTCTGAGAAAAAAAAATATATATTATGTTCTACTACTACAAAAAAGGTGAAAACAAGGTTCTTTTGCTCTCTTTGTAAAAAAAAAACCTTATTGTTTACAGCCAGGAAGAAACTGTATGAGTGAAGATCATCAAAGTAAATGTGTACAACTGCTTTGTAATGAGAAAAACACTTTTTTATCTTATTTTTTTTTCAATTTAAATTTATTTTCTCCTAATAACAATTTTTCTGGATATGCAAACACTTTTTCCTTACACCCAGGACTTTCTTTGACATTTCAAAGTGATTTAAATCATGTTTTAATAGCTATGAAACTAAAAGATCTTTTTTTCTATTTCTTTTTTTTCTATTTTTGTAACATAAATTCTTGTGCCTTTGAAGCATGCTATAAATGATATATTGTAAAATTTACTGTTTGGTGTTATGCCACACATGTTGAAGAATGTTATAATCAATAATGTCTTTATTTTTATCCTAAATTGAATATTTTTCCTTCTTTGAGTTTGTGAATGAAAGTTTCTTTTGCGGATTGAATTTTTAAATTTTTATGACTATAAAATGCAATTTTCTAAATAAACACACAGAAATTACAAAAAAAACATACCCAACAATTAAATCTGCATTCATTTCTGAACAAAACGATAGGTTACATGACTTGATTGGTCATTTCTTAAAAACTTTGGAGTCATTTATAAAATACAACACCCTTGAAACTTTCAAAAGGGGGAAAACCATGGAATCATTGAGAGTTAGTACACTTCGTGGTGTTAGGCCATTAGTACACTTCTGGGGCGTTCAGGCCGATGGGATCGGCCGTTAGTACACTCCTGGGGCGTTAGGCCATTAGTACACTTCTGGGGTGTTAGGCCATTAGTACACTTCTGGGGGGTTGGGACCGATGAGATCGGCCGTTAGTACACTTCTGGGGCGTTAGGCTATTAGTACACTTCTGGGGCGTTAGGCTATTAGTACAATGCTGGGGCTTTAGGCCATTAGTACAATGCTGGGGTGTTAGGCCATTAGTACAGTTCTGGGGCGTTAAGACCGATGAGATCGGCCGCTAGTACACTTCTGGGGCATAGGCCATTAGTACACCTCTGGGGCGTTAGGCCATTAGTACATTTTAGGCTGTTAGGGCCAGTTAGATCGGCCGTTAGTACACTTCTGGGGCTTTAGGCCATTAGTACACCTCTGGGGCGTTAGGCCATTTGTACACTTTTTTGGCGTAAGGCCATAAGTACACTGCTGGGTCGTTAGCCCATTAGTACACTTCTAGCACGTTAGGCCATTAGACTTCAAATTTATTTTGAACAGCCACACGATACTTTTCTAGATGGTTCTAGTTAGATTTTAACAAAGCAAGCCAAGTTTGATGTTTTTAGGTTTACTTCGGGTTTTTTAACTTTAAGCTTCAACTTAGTAGCCACTGGAACATGATCATTATAACAGTCAGCCGCAGGATAGGTCTTCGCTGAGACAAGTTTTTCGTAGAGGTTTCGAAATTCTTTGCAAGCATAATTTCAGATATTTCATTTATCATATTTTCCTCTCGTTGTCGGTCTCAGATCCAAGTAGTAGCAAGATCTTTTTGTTTCAACCCATTTTGATGGTTATTGAGCCTTTTCCCCTGTCATAGTGTAAATAGAGTATGCATTTAATATTGCCTAGTTAAAGTAAATATTTGGCTTTTTTACTGTTGATATCTCTTATACTGACAAACCATTCTTGGCGTAAGCGATTTTCTATCTATGTTCATTACAATGAATTTAGTACTTCATTGTTTAATTGTCTCAAAATCTTTCCGAGGTTAGTTGTATTGTTCTTTGCTTGGTCATGTAGCCTACTTGTCTGCTCTAATCATTCCGTAGCACACTCTTGTATATTAAATCAGAACATGTTTTCCAATGAAAGAAAAAAATTACTTAAAGAATTTTATGGTAGATTTGAAGAACTGACTTCTAAATGTTTTACCTGTTTTGTCTGAGGATACCCTAAAAAAATTGAACAAATTAAAAATCACAGTGTGAGATGGAACAGCATCATTATTTTTATTAATGAAGTATACAAAAGTAAACCAGATCAGAATATTTTTTTATTTTCACAACAAAAAAAGTTTACTAAAAACAATAAAGGAAAAAAAAAAGAAAATCAATATAATTCATTACTTGTTAACAAGCTGCTTATGAGTCCTTTTTTGTTTTTGAGTTTATTTTTACCTATTTGGGGATATCTAGAGGCCCATTTTCTCATATATGATGAGATTTATTTTATTAAAAAGCTGTATGGTTTAAACAAACTCGAAAAAAGTAAGTGGATGTCATCTTATCTTATTCTATTGTTTTGAGGGAAATGGCATTGTAATGTGAAAATAACCAGATCAGTCTCCAAAATCAAAAGAAAAAAAAAACTACCATGTCATAATCCTCATTGTATTCATAACTGGAGACTATCAGACAGAAATTCTGGAACATGCGACAAACTTGTCAGCTTTCCTCAAAATGGTACAAAGCAACGGTAGAGTGTCATAATTTAGGTGGAGATCAGCTGAAGATTTTTGATGACACTGCATATACCTTTGTCTTGGATAATTTTTTATAATATATTATATTATTATCATTATTATTTCAAACCCATGACGAGTAACTGATAATACACACGTCATAAAATTGTGAAGCTGTGCATCATTCAATAGATCATTATGCCTTCAAAATTTCTACATTTGTCTTTTTGATTTTATCTCTCTCTCTCTCTCTATATATATATATATATATATATATATATATATATATATATATATTACTATTTGTCTTTAAATTGATGTCTATAAAATATGCACGAAACTAGCAATTCAATCAAAGAAAGGCTTTTCTCCATTTGAATTGTCTTTAAGAAACGTACACTAAATATATATGTCTTTATTTCTATTTTTTGTCAACGCCAGATAAAATGATGGCAATACCTAAAGGCATTTTTTGGATTGGTCTTAAGCTTGTGCCGACAGAGGTCCCCGAATGGATAGACCATTACAACAAGGTTAATGCTGTCATTCATTTATTAGAGTAATTTTGATCAAGTAAATTTTGTTATTACTGCAAAGAACATAACGAAATTTAATGCTCATTTTAGTTCTAATACATCAAAACTTATATTGCATGAACTGAATGGACCTCATAAATAAAGAGAGAATTTTATATCTCACAAAATGCATTTTTAAGATTAAATAGGTTGCAAACAGACACTCCATGAATAAATTCATCAGATGAAAAATTTAAACAATCTTAATAAATGTCACGTTTCAACCTTTACAATTATACAAGTTTATGAGTGAAAATTTTCGTACTCAGCGCAAATGTAAAAAATCAATCACTTGAATTACAAAACAGTACAATTAAGAGTTTGAGTTTTCAGCTGGATAAAGCTTGGAAAAATCAATAAAACTAAAGCCGGTTTCAAGAGATCCATAAAATTAATATAGAGTTAAGTTTAATCATTTAAAAAAAAGTTATAAAAGGAACCAGCCAGGAATATATTGTCATAATTTAAATATTAGAACACTTGTTGCATATTTTGGGGGAAATTAATGTGAAACAAATATTTAAAGATAGCCATTTTGTGTCCTGCATAAATTATAACTACCGATGAAAAGGACCTGGATAGTGGTATTTTACAAAAACGACATAACTATTCTTTTCTATTAAAATCTTTGGTTTGGTGTTTTCAGTTTCTCCAGAACACATAAGTTGCCCTCAGCTACAAGAAGCTTGATTTAGGGTTAGTTACGTAGATGATCACATTTTGCATAAAGAGCACAAGAAATCAAAATGATAATAATATGGATATTTTTATAGGACTCTTCCAGGTTATGGTCTCTAGAATTGATCGGCCCTTCAGGGTCTGGTGAATGTGTACCCATTTACTCTCTGTTAGAATGGAAAAACGGACGACTTTCATGTAGTCAAGTTCAGCCTTTCTTTTGTGAATTTCCTCCAGGTAAACAATCTTGCTCGAGTCGCTTATCAATACATACAATGTTAAAAATATCCATGCACCCTGATTCGTTCTCTCTCTCTCTCTCTCTCTCTCTCTCTCTCTCTCTCTCTTTATATATATATACATATACATATATATATATATATATATATATATGTATTATTTTATATTGATAGGAAAAGAGTGTGCGTATGCACTTGACTGTCTGCAATTTTGGAAATTTGAAGAATCAGTTTACCTTTTTTTCTATATTTTACTATAGTGACCTTGAGTGCTTATGTACAGATGAGTTCTCAGCTCAGAGGTTGTTTAGGTATGTTAGCAGAACTTAATACGGACCTATTATGACTTTGTTATTAAAGTTAAGACGTTTTAAGTGTACAGCCTGAGTTGCAGGGGACATTTTGAGTTTAGGGTTTGAGGTGTTTGTGTCTTAGAGGATAACAAATGTTTAGTTAGAGTATATGCTGCAGGTGTTGAGCAAACCAAGAAGAGTTTTAGGACCATGAGGATGAACTGCAACCTGTTGTGTTGTTAGACAGTCCTGAAGCTTCAAATTTTGCAAGACTTGGCCTCAGGGAGACAGCCCTGACAAACACGGCATTCTTCAAGTTCAGAAGTGTATGTTGCCAGATCCAGTTTGAAGTAGGCCGAAGTACACCACGTGGACCTGTGTCCAGAATGGTTGGTCAACGGAGCTGTTTGCGCTGTGCGTGAGTCTAGAGCACCTAGACAGTTAGTTGTGGCTTGGAGTCCTGATGTAAGCAATGTCACTACTTACTCAATGGCCAATAGTATTTTGAAACCTCATCGTGTGCTATATGTACACTGTATAGTGTGAGGCATGTTTTGGTACCAATTTGAAAAAAAAAATCAAACTCAAGACAGTTGTCACTCTTCTTCCATGTCAGAATCCTCATTCTCTTTCTAACTGAAGACTATCAGACAGAAATTTCGGAACATGGGTCAAACTTGTCAGCTTTCCTTAAATTTGGTACAAAGCAAGGCTAGAGTGTCATAATTTAGATGGAGATCAGCTGGAGATTTTGGATGACTCTACATATAACTTTGTCTTGGGTAATTTTTATATTATATTATTTTATTATCATTATTCTTTTCAAACCCATACCGAAATAAATTGTGAAGCTGTGCATCATTCAATAGATTATTACGCCTTCAAAATTTCTATATGGGTCATTTTGATTGTATCTCTCTCTCTCTCTCGCTATATATATATATATATATATATATATATACATAAATAATTTTTTATATATTTATAAGAAGAGATACACAGTATATATATATATATATATACCTATATAGATATATGTATGCCTATATATATCTATATATATATATATATATATATATATATAAATATATGTCTTTAAACTAATGTCTATAAAATATGCACGAAACTAGCAGATCAATCGAAGAAAGGCGTTTGTCCATTTGAATTGACTTTAACAGACGCACTCTAAATATAGATGTCTCTATTTCTATTTTTTGTCAATGCCAGATAAAATGATGGCTAGACTTAGGGGCCTTTTTTGGATTGGTTTAAAGTTTAACTACACACAAAAGGTCTTCGAGTTGATGGACATATTGAACCAGGTTAATATTGTCATACATTTTTTAGAGTAATTTTGATAAAGTAATTTTTGTTGTTACTGCAAAACAACATAAAAAAATCTAATGCTCGTTTTAGTTCTAATACATCAAAAGTTAAATTGCATGAACTACATGGACCTCATAAAAAAGAGAGAAATTAATTTCTCATAAAATGCATACTTAATATTAAATAGACTGCAGAGAGACATTCCTAGATTAAATTCGCCAGTTGAAAACTTTAAACAATTTTATTATTGTCATATTTTGACGTTTTCAATTTTACAAGTTTATGAGTGAAAATGTTTATACTCCGCGCAAATATATAAAAATCAATCACATGAATTATAAAATAATACAATCAAGAGTTTGTGTTTTAAGTTGGATAAAGCTTCGAAAAACCAACAAAACTGAAGCCAGTTTCAAGAGATCCATAAAATTTATATGGAGTTAAGTTTAATCATTTAAAAAAAACCTATAAAAGGAACCAGCCAGGAATATATTGTCATTATTTAAATATTAGAACACTTGTTGCATGTTTTGGGGGAAGTTAATGTAAAAAAAATATTCAAAGGTAGCCATTTTGTTTCCTGCATAAATTATAACTACCGATGGAAAGGGCCTGAATAGTGATATTTTACAAAAATGATCTAACTATTCTTTTCTATTAAAATCTTTGGTTTTGTGTTCTCAGTATCTCCAGAACACATAAGCTGCCCTCAGCTTCAAGATGCCATATTTAGAGTTAGTTACATAGATAATCACATTTTGCATAAGAAGCACAAGAAATTGAAATAATAACAATGTGGGTATTTTTAAAGGCATCTTTCAGCTCTTGGGCTCTAGAAGTGATGGTCCCTTCAATTGCTGGTGAATGTATACCACTTTACTCTATGATAGAATGGACAAACGAACGACTTTCATGTAATCAAGTTGAGTCTATCTTTTGTGAATTTCCTCCAGGTAAATAATCTTCTTCGAGTCGCTTATCAATACATATAATGTTTAAAATATCGATGCACACTGATCCGTTAGCTATATATATTTACGTAAATATAAAATTTTATATTCATAGGAAAAGAGTGTGCGTATGCACTTGACCGTCTGCAATTTTAGGAATTTGTTTACCTTTTTTTCTATATTTTACTAATGTGACCTTGAGTGCTTATGTACAGATGAGTTCTGAGCTCAGAGGTTGTCTAGGTATGTTAAGAGAACTTAATACGGATCTCTTATGACTTTGTTATTAAAGTTAAAACGTTTTAAGTGTACAGCCTGAGTTGCAGGGGGCATTGTGAGTTTAGGGTTTGAGGTGTTTGTGTCTTAGAGGATAACAAATGTTTAGTTAGAGTATATGCTGCAGGTGTTGAGCAAACCAAGAAGAGTTTTAGGACCATGAGGATGAACTGCAACCTGTTGTGTTGTTAGAAAGTCCTGAAGCTTCAAATTTTGCAAGACTAGTCGCAGGGAGACAGCCCTGACAAACACGGCATTCTCCAAGTTCAGAAGTGTATGTTGCCAGATCCAGTTTGAAGTAGGCCGAAGTACACCACGTGGACCTGTGTCCAGAACGGTTGGTCAACGGAGCTGTTTGCGCTGTGCGTAAGTCCAGAGCACCTAGACAGTTAGTGGTGGCCTGGAGTCCTGATGTAAGCAATGTCACTACTTACTCCATGGCCTGTAGTATTTTGGAACCTCATCGAGTGCAATCTGTACACTTTACAGTGTGTGGCTAGTCTCGGGCACCAAATCTGTCTACAAACACGCATAAGTTTGGAAAGCTTTTCCCCCGCACGCTTTCCCTGGACTCGTGCTATCATCACGAACCACTACGGGATTCAGATACTCGTCAGAACTTGCGTTACCTAACGTTATTATTACATTAAGAGCTCTGGGCCCTCGTCCTTGCAATAAATCAAGCCATTTTTTCCGAGAAATTGTAGGTTTGGAATATTAGATTCAATTTCTCTTTGTCTCGGGAACTTTAAATTCTTATGCTTTGCATAATAAGCTTCCTATTTCTGATAAAAAACCATCTTTTATTGTTTTATTTTAATGAAATGTAGTTTTGTGTATTATTGGCTTAATCACCATCCCATTTTCTTAACATTTGAATGGGAAACCTGGATTCGAACCGCAAAATGACAGGTGACGTGTCATTTATGTGATGAAACAATCGTCTTTGGTACCTACTGAGATTTTCAAAAAATGTTACAGATTTAACATCTGCTTTTGAGCGCTATGATGGCTAATCTGACACAGAATTGATCTCCAGCCATAACATAGACTTTGGCACGGGCAAACCCGTTGCCTGATTTGCTGATCGAGAAGCGCTAGGTTGTGGAATTCACACTCCACCATCTAAAGACCGTCAGTCACAGGTGACTATGAACCCGATGCTAGATAATGTGAAGGCAAGCCATGTTCAGGTCATTCTTGAAGAGTTTCCAAATGTTTTAATTTCCTTGCGTGGACATATGAAAACAACACAGCATGAGAGACGCCTTGAATCGGATGATGTAGTAAGCGTCAAGCCATACTCCGTGACTTTCGCAGATCAACAGTTTGTAAAGGAGGAGGTACAGAAACTTCTAGATTTTGGGAGTTGTTGATTATTCCACAGCCCATACTGTTCGCTTATTGTGCTTACCAAGAAAAAAGATTGAACACTTCATCTGTGCATTGACTTTCGAAAACTTAACACTCTCACCGTATTTGACGCAGTGAACATACCGTAGGCAGAAGACCAAACTGTACAACTGTCACATTCCTCTATTTTCACTTCGTGCGACCCTTCCTTAGCTTAGTGGCGAATTCTGCTTGACCGCGAGTGTAAACAGGATAAAGCATTTCAAACGTCGCTTGGTCTAATGCAATCGAGCAGGATGTTGTTTGGACTTACTACATTTTGTATCCTGATGAGGATTGTCCTCGAATATTGATCGAAATTATTGTCGTATATTGATGATACGTCCTGCAAGTACCTCATAGGTTTTTCACCGTTGCGCTCTTCCGTCTCGTCTTATCACGGACAACTACAGGATTCGGATTATTGTCAGAACTCGCACGTCACGTAATGGTATTAG
This sequence comes from Elysia crispata, assembly GCA_033675545.1. Lineage (NCBI taxonomy): Eukaryota > Metazoa > Mollusca > Gastropoda > Plakobranchidae > Elysia > Elysia crispata. The sequence continues at coordinate 143,766 of JAWDGP010004321.1, read as the reverse complement.
TTACAGAACTCTGGGCCTCATTATTGCAGATATTAAGTAACGTATTTAGCTTTCTTAGACTTTGTAGATATGTAAATTAGACTAAATTTTCCTTTTGTCTCGGCAATTTTAATTAATTACAGTTAAGGCCTAGTCATTATCCCATTTTCATAGCACAATATACATGACAAAAAGTAATAAAAAACAATGGGCATTATGTGGCATATATAAACAAAATAATGAACAAAAATGAAAAAAAAATCATTGCAAGGAACAACTATAAAACATAACAGAGACCAAAGACTATTTTATACATTTATATTTTTAATATGGCTGAAGGAGATAGGTTAAAAAATAAGGAAAGAAAACTAACACGAGAGAAATAAAAAAATAGAGAGGGAGAAATAAAAAAGAAGAAATAATAGAAGAGGGATACAGATGAAATAAAAAGGAAGGGGATGAAGAGAAAGAACAACAAGAAAAGACCTAATGAGGTTGGAACTGATGAATGAGAAAATTCATGGTGGAGGGAAAAAAACATAAAAAAAAAAATAAAATAAGTAGCCAGGCAGAGAGCGGATGGATGAAAGGGGTCAAAATAGAAAAATATAGCTGGAGACGGCCAAAGAGAAAGTGTGCGGAAATAAATGGAAATTTATATTAAAGAAATAGTAGGAGAGGCATAGGAGTAACATAAAGGTTGGAATGAAGTATTGTAAAACGATTCGGAGGCATTTTCCAGGTTATTTAGTCTTTATGACTTTAAAATGGGTCAGTTCGGAGGGCCACTCAAAAATCACGTTGCTGCAACTATAACGCATAGATTACGGGTTTTAGTTGAAAATATTTTATCATAGAAGAAAGTAAAAAAAAATATTCTATATCCATCATTGAAAGTATTTGTAAAAAAAAATATTTGCTGCCCACAAAATTCAAAATTAAATTTGCTAAAAAATGAATAATCTTTTTTCTAACAACAGTCTGTATTGACCCGACCTCTGGAATGAGGTGCACAAAACCCTGCAGCCCCTATTGCGGTGACGTAGAGAAAACTTGTGATATTAAAAAAAATAAAGCATGTGACCTTGTTTGTGTAACTGGGTATCAAGGAGACGTGTGTGATGGAGGTAAGAAAAGGAACAAAGCAATCGCATTATATAAGCACAAGAATGTGTTCCTAAGCTTGTATGCTAGAATACAAATCTAAGACTACCTATACATTTTATAATTATAAACCTTTCTATGCTATGATCCAGAGGCAGCCAAAATTTAATTATGGATAATCGCACTTTCTTAACTTTAAAAAATCACTACTTGGCCGTTTCACTTCTTAATATGATATATAAATTATAACAGGTCCCCCCATACTCTTTCTCTTTTAAAAACAGCCTGTGAGAAAAACACCTATGGACCCAGCTGTTTAGAATGCAGCCCGTACTGTGGTGGCGTCAATAAGTCTTGCGACAGGATGACCGGATCGTGTGTCCATGGTTGTATTGATGGGTATCAGGGAGAACGTTGCAATTCTGGTAGGAATTATGTAAACGATACAAAATCAACGTGAATACGACAAAAGAACGCAAAGACTCTTTGAGTTTTCTATAAAAGCTCCATAACGAAGCCAATGCATTTAAACACATGAAATGGTTAAAAGCTACCTGTGCACCCCTTAGTTGTTAAATATTTTTTAAATAAACGACAAAGAAGGACATTTTTTACTATTTCACTTTCTTATAATTGAATTAAAAAAATCGTTAAAAAATGTAAATGACACAATCCATTTTTTTAAAATCTTGGTTGTTTCTGTATGAAGAGAGAGACCGAGAAAGAAAAAGAGGGAGAGAGACAGAGCTAGATAGTGAGATAAATAGATAGATAGATGGATAGTTAGATAGAGATAGAGAGAGAGAGAGTCAGAGAGAGAGAGAGTCAGAGAGAGAGAAAGAGAGAGAGAGGAGAGGAGAGTAGACAAGCAAATATAAAAAGTAGAAATCGCCTGTAGTAAAGGACAGTTTTTAGGGTTGTACATAAGACTTTTGTAACGATATGCTTAACACACTTCAACCCTTACTGTTGCTAGGAAAATAAAACGTTCAATATGTACATTGGATAACGTGACTTTAATTTTGTTGATTGGTATCAAGAAAACTTGTTTGGTATTGGTAAAAAAACAAAAGAAGCAATTTTATGCTTTAAGTATAAGAATGCGTTTCTAAGCTTTTCTGTTAGAATACAAATAGAATATTACCCATGAACTTTATCTTTATAAATTATAAAGTGTTCATTGTTATCACCAAATAGTCTAACTATGGATATGACACATTCATAGCTCAAGATCAATTCAAGATTTAAAGGTTTCTTTTTTAAACATAACTTTATGCTTACAAGTCCCTCATTACCCTTTCTCTTTTAAAACAGTCTGTGAGGAAAAGACCTATGGACCAAACTGTTCAAAAAACTGCAGCCCGTACTGTGGTGGCGTCAATAAGTCTTGCGACAGGATGACCGGATCGTGTGTCCATGGTTGTATTGATGGGTATCAGGGAGAACGTTGCAATTCTGGTAAGCATTATGTAAATGATACATAATCAGCTTTAATATGACATAAGTATGTAAATGCTCTTTAAGTTTTTTTGTTGTACAAAGCCCAAATGAAGCTAATGCATTTACACAAATAAAATAGTAAAAGATTATATGGCCAGTGGGTAATAACTCATTGGGGAGCAAGATAACAGGGAGTCTTCAGAGAAGAGCTTACATCCTGAACTCGCAATGGATTGCTGATCCAGGTGCTATACCATTTCGCCAACGATTGTTAGAGCATTTTTAATCCATATGAAAGAACCTCTCATTTCTCCTGCTCCAGATCCACCGGAAACCTTTTTCGGCTATTTTCGCCAGTAACTTTAGAGCTTTTGTTCTTTGGTTGCCACATATTGAAAGTTTAGTCAGAAAGTCGTAGACAGATGACCTTCCGAATCCTCTGGCACCAACCTCAACGGGCATCACCACAGCTTTGTAGCCGGCATTTTCTAGCTCTTTGCTGAGGTTCAGGTGTTTCTCTCTTTCGTAGATGTGGGCCTCTTCCATTCTGTTTTCATATGGAACTGTTAGCTCCACCATGATCAGTTGTTGTGTGGAAGCTGAATGGATCACGATATCAGGCCTTAATCTTCTTTCTTTGATTATACTTGGGTGATTAGCCCATTCTGGAAGGTCTGCTGAGACATCCCAGTCATCACAACCACCTAGCAGGCATTTTATCTGGTTTGTTGAATAAATTATGTAGACTTTTTATATTATTCCAATTAAAAAAATGAATTTACAATATAAATCATCGACGAAAAAGTTATTACTTTTAACATAAGGCTGGGCGAGATCTGTCATTTGTTTTATCACTTTGTTCCATGTGTAGAGAGAGATAGAAAAATGGTCAATTACAAATAAAAAGAATACAAATTCACTGTTTTTTGTAAACAAGACCTATGGAATGAAACGCTGAAAACGGTGCGGCTCATTCTATTGTGGCACAAGCAAGATTTGCGACATTAAAATAGATTATATGACCTTGTTTGCGTTGATGGGTGTCAAGAAAAGCTGTTGATAGAAAAACTCAACGCTCATAATGTTATGCGAAGGAGAATCTTTTTCTTAGCTTTTATGTCAGTCTCAATCGAAATTTGTTTTGTAAACTAGTTATCATATAGCAACCATATTTTGTGCTACGATAGAAATGGAACAAAAAGCGTAAAAATGAAAGTGCCGACTGCCTGATAAAGTGCAATTCTTCTCAAGTTAGAGAAACAAGGAAGCGACAAAACTTGAATCTTTTATCGTCATTTTTTTGCAGTGACCGATTTTTAAATACATCAATAAATATAGATCATATAATGTGGTCACTGAAACTTCTCAATTGAAAACCTTTGACTGTCCTGTAAAGTTTATCGCGCTCCGATATAATGTTCTTTTAGTTTTGTTTTATATTAAACCAGGTAAAGGCTTAGTCTATTGTTTTAAAAAACTGCAATTACAATTTTAATGTTTTTTTATTTTTATTTTTTTTAAGCCAAGGGACTTCCAAAAGGATTTATCTATAGCGAAACCGCTATTATCTCAGCAATACTGTTCATCTTCGCAGTTCTCAGCGCTTGTGTTGCCATGGCTCCAATGTGAGTATAAAGACAGATCAGAGATTATGATGACAGTAAGCAACAATGATAAATCATTAATGCTGTAGAATAGTTTCAAGTAAAATAATTGATAGGATCTTAAAACGTTAAAAGGCGAATATTGGGACCCTCACAGAATGAAGTGCTCAAAAATCCTTTAAGTTTTTTCTCCATCTCATGTTTTGTAACGAGTAATTTTGGGTACAAATTTGAAAGACCTGATTTTTAAAGTATTTGTTTAAAGTGACATTTCACCCTTTACCTCTGGATAATAATAGAATCAATGTGGGCATTTTCTTATCTCCTATATAACGGGGAACTGATAAATATCATCCCCTCTATTAAATATATATATTCATAATTTAACTTCGTTTGATTACCTTTTTTTCCTAAACGACAGAAGTTTGTATTTTTCTTCTCGTTTTTACTAGTTTTACACAGCAAACTTTTGTTTAAGATAATCCTTCGCTTTTTATGACTTTAAATCTAATTAAGTATGAAGAAATATGTCAAGAGATGCACTGCTTTTGGATAATTTAAGCAATCATTTCATTTTCCGTATATGATATTCAAGTCTTAAAGTTCGGAACAAATTTCTAAACCATCATTTACTTTTATTGAAGTGATGTATTTAAACTCTTAAGAATGTAAAAAATGTGAAATAATTATGGATAATTACTTATAATATTGAGATATTGTAATAGCAATCATTTTTTGTGTAATACCTTATTATATCATGGTCAATCCCACAGTAATGAAATGAAGAGAGCACACCTAGCTCATAGTAAGCTCCAAAGATCATCTCGATCGAACAGTGGAATGGAGTGTGAGGATCGCATGTTTTAAAACCAGGAAGAACACTTTGATGTATTATATTCTGCTTCAAGAAACATTGCCGAGTACCTTAAAGTACATTGATGTTGTTAGCACTGAAGTTAATATATAAAGAAACATTGGTATTTTAATAATCGTTTGCTTTTTTTTTAGATACGATCCATAGTTTGAACAGAAACAATCGAAGTATTTTATCTTTTTTATAACTTGGAATTTATTCATAACATTCTGTAAACAGGAAAAATGATAAATAAATACGGAATTGAAAAAAGCAACAGGTACATTAAAATGTATGAATGAAAAAAAATTCTTTAAAATTGGTTTGTCTGTTGTTTTTAACCAAAGAGTGTTTCTCATAGAATTGCAAGTGGACCGTCTGACTGTTCACTTTCGAAATATTTTTTTTCTTCTTGCTGCTTGCTAAAGCTATTGGTTTGGTTTTTGTACAAAAATGGTATCTATTAAATCATAAACTTTGAAATTGTCTGCACACTTTCTTAAGATCTTCCGTAGCTTACCGATTGGAGACCGATCCAAAAGAAAACTCATACAATCTCATGCAATCGTTTTGAGAATAAGTGCATAAATAGTTCCATAAATCATGAGGGATTAAAAAAAATGACGCCTTACAGTAGCTCAAAACTCTAATAAACAGAACGCAAAAATTTAAACTATAGGAATATTAATATGGTAGATTATAATCGTACATTTTGTATTTTCTCTTTTAAGAGAACGCAAGAAAAAAAAATGCATTGGCACTATCCCAAACAGCCGATATTTATTTATAAAAAAAATGATTTATTCGTCTCAATATCGAGAAAAAAATATTTTTTTTTCACTACTACTACCACAATTAACACCACATTGATTTGGATTCCTTGGATAAAATCCTCCTACACTCCATTTATTAACCCAATAACTTGTAAAAATACATAATGTGTAAGACCAAGACCCAACCTCAATAGAATAGCTTTGTTAATTTTTACTTATTGGAAACCTTTCCCGGTACTCTGCACAACTATTTTACTTCTTAATTTTTTTTGAATAAAAGTAAGTATAGCATTGGTAATGATTTGTTCTAGTTACATGCATACGCAAGTATTGATTGTTGAAAGTGCCATCCATTATCATGCCTGGAAATTCAGTTTAATTTATGTGTCTTTTTTTCTCATGAAGTAAAAATTGTTGTATTCTGCTGATCAGTCTAAAATATCAAATGGAATTATAAGTGATCACTGAAATCTTTGAAAGTTATTTTAAGGGAAATGTTTAAAATGTGCATTTGAAAAAAACCGATGACACTAAGTTTATCTGCTTTTAATTTTTGCTTTATTTTTTTCCCAAGTGCTTGGCTTTCATATTCTCTCTAAAAAAAAGAAACCCCAAAAAAACTGGAACGTCTTTACATCTCAGACACACAAAGAGATAGTTTTTCTGTAACGTAATATTATTATAAAGCTGCGAAAAAGAGCTCGTACATTAATGAAAAAAGCTACCATTTTTCTTTAACCACTTTTTTTTCGTTTTAGTATCTTCCTAATTTTGCTAACTACAGTCAACACCTGCTTTTTGATACTACCATAACAATTTTAACCCTTTTTTAACGAGGCTTATTTCAATTTTGCTTTTTTTTAAAAAAGTGTGGAGTGCTTTATTCTATATTTGATTTTGTTATCTTTGCAAAACTGAAATAAATTTTGGATTCAAATGGGCACTCTATGGGGGTTGTAGTACCATAGAAACAATTCTTATTTTTAATCCTCTTCATGTCATATTATCTCACTTTTGTTAAAAATATTTCTTTTGTTCCGATTGCAGTTCTACGGTATCTAAATATTTCAATAAAACTAAATTATTTTAGTCAATATGTCAATAGGAGTCTTGGCATAGCTTTGGATTGACCTACTGAATTCTGGCTCAAACTATCTAAAAAACAAAAAACGACAACAACAACAACAACAACAAAAACAAAAACATTTCATACTTGAATATACATCACAGAAAAAAATCATAAAAAGTGTATGACTGTTGTTATAAGAAACTAAAAGAGGCGTTTATCATAAAGGGGTGATCTTTTTTTTAATCAAAACCTAAAAGTGTATTGGAACAGGATTCTTTTTATATATATTTTTAGCAAAAAAAAAAAGACTTGTTAGTTACTGTAGTCTTAAATAAGATAAAAATATCTGCAGTCATATATTACTGTATCCTCTAAATTAAAAAACAAATAATGTTAAACACTGTTTGAATTGTGTTACTATTTCAAAATGTATGTTAATTAGATAAGTTTTGTTTTAAATGAAAATTAAAAATGTGCTAATTGAAGGAGGTTGTTTATGAGTAACCATTTGCTACTGCTATGATAGAATACGAGATCTATCAGCTGCAGATCTGATTCTTCAGTTCTTACTTAAAATCACAAAAATTTAATCCACTGAGAATTGTAAACGATATTTTCGAGCCCAATCTGCTTTGTGGATATTTTTTTTTAAGAAAACGGCATAAATCACTGTAACGTCAATACATACAAATCAAACAGCCCATTTGCACATCAGACTAACTATGATTATTTTTTTTAATTCGGTTGATAGAAACAGACACAAACTTCTACATTATCACAAAATCTGCTATTTTATGCCGATATCCTTTTGTGATGTTGAATAAGTAAGAAAACAAAATTTAATGTCATTGCAGAGCGGCATTGATTTAAGAGAATCAAACTCTGAATCTACTGGGTTTTTATGTTAAGTAAACACCTAATATCATAAATCCATCCAGAGACTCTTGTCTTTAAATTTCTTGATAAAGTTTAAAGATTTTCTCCTTTTAATTCTATTGAAATGGCACTGTTCCGGCTACAGGGCAGATACTTAAATTCAGTATCTTTTTTTAACTTTATAAACCAGTACCAATTTTGAAATTTGTAGATTATAATAATTTTAGAAACATACATCTTTCTCTGGTTATTCCCATCTTTTCTCCTGCTTTAACACTTTTTTGAATATTTGTTAAATGTTGAGACATAAAAACTAATAATTGTTGATTAATCCAAACAAAATGTTTTTATGGATTTATGATATTAGGTGTTTAGTTAACATAAAAACCCAGTAGATTCAGAGTTTGATCCTCTTAAATCAATGACGCTTTGCAATGACATTAAATTTTGTTTTCTTACTTATTCAACATCACAAAAGGATTGCGTGCTCTTTTTTTCGCTCTCTCTACTTTAATATCTACGTTTATCCACCTGATATTTACTCCTTTTTTTCTCTTTTCAAGGCTGTTTCAATCAGCAACTAAACCTCTTCAAGAACATAGCAGAAGGACATTTTTTTATTTTAACTTAAAGCCTGGAAACAAACATTGTTGCATATTCTGCGAATAGGATTCAGTTACTCCCGCAATGAAACATTTTGTTTGGATTAATCAACAATTATTAGTTTCATTGCGGGAGTAACTGAATCCTATTCGCAGAATATGCAACAATGTTTGTTTCCAGGCTTTAAGTTAAAATAAAAAAATGTCCTTCTACTATGTTCTTGAAGAGGTTTAGTTGCTGATTGAAACAGACATGAAAAGAGAAAAAAAGGAGTAAATATCAGGTGGATAAACGTAGATATTAAAGTAGAGAGATGGAAAAAAGAGCACGCAATGCGCAAAAATACTAAAAATTGAACTAAAGAAAAATGATTAATAAATTAAGTGAAGGAGAGGGAGAGAGTGGGTGAGTGAGCGAGAGAGAGAGAGAGAGAGAGAGAGAGAGAGAGAGAGAGAGAGAGAGAGAGAGAGAGAGAGAGAGAGAGAGAGATAGAGAGAGAGAGAGGGTGTGAAACAGAGAGATATGATGAAGAGAACGAAAGAGAGAGGATAAATACTTATTGGATAGGGAATGGAAAAACTAAAGTTAATTAACGAATGCCACAATATAAAGCACACTTAAATGTTTAATCTCTTAAAGGCCTTGACAGTTTTGAAAAACCTAAACTTGCGACTTATTTACGCGTTTTACAAAATAGTAAATGTAAGCATACATCAATTGTAAATTATGTACCTTTTAAAGGCTTTGTGAAATGAAATAAAATAAAATAAAACAAACTTACTATAGCTGGCGATTATATTTTCCATAAGTTGACTAATGTATGCACTTTTCTTGGCGAGAGGCACATATACTTAAACAGTTAATGTATTTTATAAGGCTAATGCTTTTGCTAGGTATTTAAAATAATATAAAAATATCATGCTTTTGTAAGGCCAATGCTATTCTTGGGTATATATAATAGCATAAAGAAAAAAAAACATTGAAAAATAATATAGCTATCGTGTACAGTACATAATGTAAGAGTAATATTTTGAGACGTAAGAAGTTGGTAATCTATTTTTTAATAACAATTTAATTACCGTAAAAAGAATAGGAGTATGTATGTTTTTGCCGGATTATAGTTTTCTCATTTTTTTGAGATCTTGTATCAAATTTTGTTGATATTTTTTTACGCAGTGATCACTTTTAGAAAAATTTTAGATTTGGGAAAAACTCTACAAAATGTTTTATGCAAGTGAACGCATGCCGTTGCGTCGTGAGTAACAACCATACAACAGTATAAAGAAGATTTTTTTTGCATTTTAGTATCAATTTATATAAATGTATATATTTAAAGTTTCCACATTTTAGAGTATTATATGTTACCTAACAAGCCTATCAAAAGGAAAGAGGCAAAGGAATGTTATATTTTCTTTTAAATATGAAAATGAAGTTTCACTATATATCTTTTTCTTTGTCAATCGTCAGTATAGTTTACTTGATCGCTTTTGCCAATGAATGCATTGCAGGTATGTAACCATCTTAATGTTGAACAATTAATGACATTTGGAATCGGTTAAGATTTGTTATGCAGAACTATAATTCTGCAAATATCTCTAAGGCTTGAGATGTTCGAAGCGTTATAATGTAGTGTACTGTGGTATTTATTCTTATACACATAATTAACAACGGTAGATATGGGATATCAATAAAGACGTCTCGTCTAAAGAGGAATTAAGGTGGCCCCGGAGACTGACTAGAGACTCTGATAAATTCCAACTGCATCGAAAGACATGGCGTCAATCGTACACATCCTACGACGTCATAACTAATGTTTCGGATTAGCACAAGCAAACCTTAATACCGCCAACCCAAGCCAATCACACTCTTACCTCATCCTTGGCATTAAAACACAGGATACCCTCCCCTCCCTCTCAATATTCCTCCCCATATAAGCTAGGCATCACTGAACCCCAAAGTTTTCACAAGATACGTCTTGCATTAGGTAGGTATCATTTTCTTAAAATAAAAAATTATAAACATTGTGAGATAGATTAACATCATTATTCTATTAATCAAAAATACAAATCAAACTGGATACAACCGATTATCTAGAGCTAGAACAAAACATCTTTGAGTATATTTCATTTCCACAACAAAACTGTGTTTTTGAAAACGACTAAACCACAGGTTGGCAATAATTATAAACGTATTAATAATAAGCTGTTTATTAGTATCTCTTTTCGAATTGAGAATGTTAACTAAATTTTGTGTATCCTTTGGCTCATCTTCTGATGTATGCGTGATGCATTTATGTAAACAGATGAATGCTGTAAACAACATCCCAAAGGTAATGTGGCGTCATGTCAATCTCTTGTTTTGAGGGCAACTAAATAATGACATGGAAAAAAAACTCTTCAGGATTTAAAACAAAGTTAAATTCGGAATTTTGGTACTCTTTCATCATGTCAGATACCGCTTGCCCTCCTGAGTGGAAATTAACAAACAGAGATTTTGGAACATGTGTCCGAGCTTCCAAGTTTCCTCAAAGTTGGTACAACGCAAGTGACATGTGTCATGATTTAGGTGGAGATTTGCTGAAGATTTTGGATGACACAACATATAACTTTGTCTTGAGTAAGTTTAAATATTATATTCAGAACGAAAATGCATTTTCAAACCCATGACAAGTAGCACATAACACACGTTTGAATAAACTTGCAGGTCACGCATAATTCTATAAATTATTGTGACTTTAAAATTGCTCTGTTTCTTTTATTGAATAACATTTTCTCATTCCCCCCTCTCTCTTTCTCTCTGCGTGATATATATATATATATATATATATATATATATATATATATATTGTAATACATTGAAGTGTTATTTGATCCATTGACTTCCTCATCCTTTAAAGGTGCGAACATTGTTTTATTTAGTTGTATAATGTTTGTATTTAAGCCTAAGAACTTAGAATTTGCTTTTTTGAACATAGCCCTCTCAGTGAGAAAAATATCCTTGAACATGTGTGGTTTACATTGTACCAAGAATATTCTCGTATGATTTATGTATTTCCTTTTTCTGGATGAGATTGAGTATAAATAAGAGTTAATGTGCAGTGATTATCGAGTCAAGTTTTTTTCCGTTAGCCATAGGTCAACATTGTGTTTGACTAAACAGTTTTCAAATTTTTACAAGTGGATTTTAGACTAATTTTCTTCGGACGAGTCGAGTGATTGGCTGCGTATATTTTCATAACATAGAGAAACATAGCCTAACGGGATCAGGGCATTGGAGAATCTTTACATCTAGAGACCTAGATTAGATCCAGAGTAGATCTAGATCTAAATTACCAACCTTCGTCTGCTAGGATCTAGTACAAGCGCTCTACTTACCTCATCCATCAGATTTAAATTTAGATCTAGTGTCGTAGTCACTCAAGACAAGCTCTGTGTCCTACGTAAACGGTGGCGTGCATTTTTACGTAAGTATCCAAAGCATCTTTATAAATTTTTCATAATAGCACTCTCAGCTGATACGGCTCCACAATGTCGTCGATTCAAGAAATTAAAGAGTTAGCTGAAGAACTAAACTTGAATACCGGAGGCCTTATGGGATCTTGTGGGAAATTTCCGGGTGCTCGAAACCTAGATGACCTTTATATGAAAGCAATGATTGGTGCTGTAACGACAAGGGCCCAAGCAAGACAGGAGGTCAGACATATTCCGCTTACAATACCAGATACACCGAAGCACATAGGAGTGGATCGGGCGGAGCTGATCCGACTCCAGCAAGATGATGAAGTCGTCAAGATGGGCGAAACTTCTATGTCTGAAAATCATGCGGGAAGAACATCATTCTTCGATAAAAGAGACGGGATCGTATAGAGAGTTTATATTGACGCGACCCTCGGAGGGGCTAATGTACGACAAGTCGTTCTCCCAGAAAGCCTGAGAAAGTACGTGATGTCATTAGCCCATGATACGAGCGACGGAGGTCACCGTGGAATAAAGAAGACCAGGGAGAAGATAATGAGTAACTTCTAGTGGTCTAGCATGTACGAGGACGTGGCCAGATTCTGCCGCTCGTGCGATGTATGTGAAAAAACGGCGAGCAAGGGAACAATGCAGAAGTCCCCAATGGAGAACATACCAGTGGTATGAATGCCCCTTTCAAATGTGTGGCTGTGGATCTTATTGGACTGATAGATCCAGCAAGTGAAGCAGGACACCGACACATTTTGACGCTTGTAGACTATGCTACGAGGTATCCAGAAGCTCTCCCGTTGACGAGAATCGACACTAAGACAGTAGCTGAGGCGTTCGTGGATGTGTACAGTCGCCTCGGTGTTCCAGAAGAAATCCTGAGTGATCAGGGAACACAATTCATCTCAGACTGCATGAAGGAAGTATGCAGTCTGTGTAATAAGAAGCCAAAGCAGTGGCACCGAAGAAGATCTACCTGAGATTGGTTCTTGGAGACAGAAGAAAGATACTGCCGATATCAAGTTCGGTGAAGCTCTCACATCTGGCAAAATCGTTAGCTGCAGTTGATGGTTCAGAGGTTCAGCGAGATATTCACATATCGTCCAGGCGAAACTAGCCTGAGTTCTGACGTACCATTCGGCCTGCAGCTTTCACTCAAGAGAGACATACAACAGATGGAGGTCCTAGGGATCATACGCAATAGCGATTCACGCCTCTGGTCGTCCTGAAAAAGGACGGAAGTAATCGTATCTGCATTGATTTCCGTCGTCTCAACAAGATTAGTCACCGACCCTCACCCGTTCGCAAACCGGGTCTTTCCTTGGTATGAGCGAAGACAATCTCGAATTGACCAAGAGTTATCACTAGATACGTGTGAGGCCCTCAGATGTCCACAAGACTGCTTTCGTTATGATGGGTCAACACTAAGAGTTTCTGCGGATGCCGTTCGGGATGGTTAAATCCAGAATGACCATGACAAGAGCAGTGCGACGACCTCTGGAGGGAATGGAGAACGTGGTGGACTACATCGATGATCTGCTGGTGCATGCCAAGACGTGAGAGGAACACTGCAAGTCTTGGAGGAACTCTTCAAGCGATTGAAAGCAGCCACCCTAGTTGCGAGACCAACAAAGTGTGATTTGGAGCAACACAAGTTGACTTCCTAGGACATCGCATTGCAAGGGAGACAGTTGGACTTCAGGACTGCAATATTGAGAAAGTGAAAGACGCCCCGAGACCGACTATCAAAAATAAATTAAATCCTTTTTAAGTTTAGTTTGTTATTATCAACTACTCATACCTAACTTTGCTGCTATTGCTTCCGCTCTGTCACATCTAACATGTAAAGGCCATCCTAACAAATTTGTTTTGCGAGAGCCCCAGGAAAGAGCGAACGCTGCGTTAAAGAAAATGTAAATAACAAACGCATACTGATGCTCCCTGGCGTAAATAAAGAGTTTGTTCTGAGAACAGACGCATCTGATATAGAGTTAGGTGCCACCCTGTTACAGAGTAGGGATGGGCACACTTTTCCTGTCGCTTATGCAAGCAGGAAGCTTTTAGATAGGGAGAGGAGATACTCTGTGATGGAGAGAGAATGTCTCGGGATTGTTTGGGGTATAAAGAAATTTGCTTTGTATCTTTATGGCAAGCAGTTCACGCTTCAGATAAATTACCGACCCCTCGAATTCCTAAAAGTTTCTAAATTTGATAAACCTCGATTGGCTCTGCACAGTTTTTTTAAGTAGAACTCATTAAAGGCAAAGACAATGTGGGAACTGACTTTCTCCTTAAAGTTCCTGTATAATATTTTGATTGCATTGCTATCTTTGTTTTGAGGTAGGCAGCTAATGATATTCCCGCACTTATTGTAGTATTGTAATTTACCTTTTTCCAAGTAACACTTCTATTGTTTGTATTGCCAGAATATCTGCGTTTCTACTTAACGTGAATTTAAAGAATGACTGCCAGAATACCCAAAAACTAGTAAAGTTTTGTAATGCATCCATTTTATTGATGATATACGTATCAAATGGAGAACAGTGTACACTATTTTGGATGAACGTGAGAATGAATTTTTAGGAAAAAATATTTTAAGTGGGGGTGTGTGTAATGCATTGTGCTGTAATTTGATCTACTGACGTCCTCGCCCTTGTAGGTGCGTACTTTTTGGGTAGTGGATCGACCAGATCTACACGGACAGTGTTTTATTTAGTTGTATAATGTTTGCATTTAAGCCTAAGAGCTTAGTTTTGTTTGTTGAACAAAGTTCGCACTGTGAGAAAAGTATCCTTGAACGTGTGTGCTTTAGATTCTTCTGGGATATTCCTCTTAGTCGTAGCATAATGATGATTTCGTCACTTCTTGTTTACCTTTTCCCTAACTGGTTGCTACTTTCTAGCGCACTAATCATTACGTATACCAAGAATGTTCTCGTATGATTTTTGTAATTCTTCTTCTGGATGATTGGTTGAGATTTAGTATAAATAAGAGTCGAAATTGTGTCTAGTCAGTCAACATTTTATGAGCAGTGAGTCAATGTACAGTGATTATTGAGCCAATCTCTTGTCAGCTAGCCATCAGTCAAAACTGTGTTGTATTAACCAGTTTACACATTTTTTACAAGTGGGTTTCAGACTTATTTTCTTCGGACGAGTCGAGTGATTGGCTACGCATATTTTCACACCCCTATTCAAACAGAGCCTAACAGATCACCATAAATTTGCTGTATAACTTATGTTTACTATACGTCCATAAAGTTATCATTTTAAAAAAACTTCGCAAAAGTTAGCAATCAAAAACTTCTTTCAATGCGAATTAAGATTTAGAAACGTAACCTAAACATAGGTTTCTCCATTTCCATTTTGTCTCAATGGCAGATGACTTGATGTTATCCCAGGACGACATCCTTTGGATTGGTCTAAAGTTTGACAACACAAAAAAGATCTTTAAATGGAACAATGAAATGGAGGAGGTTAATTTTGCCATTTATTTAATAGTGTTATTTTTTAATGCAGTTAATTAAATGTTTCTATAACTGCAGTAATAAAAGATGTTATTGTTTATGTTAGTTCTATTTAATAAAATCGTATCTTACGTGAACTACACGCCTTTTACGAAGAAAGTGAGAAATGTAATGAACCACGTTCTTATTGTCCCCACAAAAATTCATTTTCAAGATTGAATACGGCAAAAGGCAATCAAAGATTAAATTATACTAATAGAAGATTTGTAAATCTTAAATGTACTACTTGGTAGTTGTCATATTGCAAAGGGTAATAATTTTAAACGTTTATGAGAAATTATTTGCATTTAGAACTACTGTATAAAAAAAAGGAATCACTTACAGCATAAAAGAGTATAATTATGAGTTTCTGTTTGGAAGTTTTATGCTAATGAAAGATTTGTAAATCTTAAATGTACTACTTGGTAGTTGTCATATTGCAAAGAGTAATAATTTTAAGTGTTTATGAGAAAATATTTGCATTTAGCACTACTGTATAAAAAGGAATTGAATAAATAGTATAATTTGAGTTTCTGTTTGGAAGTTTTATATACGAGGGCTCTTTCATAATTAACCGAAAAATGCCTGTAAAATCCGCGTTTTTTATGCTATCAACAAAATTCTTGCACGTGTTCATACCTTGACTCGTCCTTCATTTCTCTACGTAACAGTCAAGTCTGTCAACACACTTCTGCCAACGCCGCACCATGGAATAGATACCCTCTCGGAAGAAACTTCCGTCAAGGTTTTGTAGCCATTTCCGCACATGGTCAACAAGCTCTTCATCGTCATCAAAGCGCTTTCCTGCCAGCTCATGTTTCAGTGGCCCAAAGAGGTGATAATCAGATGGTGCGAGGTCTGGACAGTGTGGTGGGTGTGGCAAAATCTCCCATCCATATTTCTCTAGCCAACCTTGTGTCACTCGTGCTGTGTGGGGTGTAGCGTTGTCGTGTTGCAAAATGACCCCGTTGGTCAACTGCCCTGGGCGCTTTCTGCGAATGGCCTCCCTAAGCTTGTCAAGAGTTTGGCAGTACCTTGCAGCATTGATTGTTTCTCCAGGTTGTAAGGTTTCGAACAGAAGAACACCACGACTGTCCCGGAAAACAGTTCCCATTATTTTCTTTGCTAACCGCATGTTTTTGAATTTCTTCGCGACAGGTGAGGATGGATGTTTCCATGTCATCGAATCTTGCTTTGTTTCTGGGGTGCAATGATGCAACCAAGTCTCATCACCGGTGACTATGCTGTCAAGAAAAGTCACATCGTACCCTAGAAAGTCTCCGCCGGCGTTGGCAGTATGCCCGTGAACCCTGCGTGAGCTCTTGCTTCTTCTCAAAAGTTCCCTGCAGATGTCCAATCTTTGTTATTTATGATTGTCGGTCAATTGCTTAGGAACCCATCTTGCGCTGACTTTTCTGTAGCCAAGTTCATCAAATACAATTCTATGGGCAGAAGTTTCCGAAATTTCAAGACTGCTTGCGATTTCATGAAGTTTCAACCTCCTGTCTTGACGAATAAGCTCATCAACTCGCTTCACATTGTCTTCTGACGTCGCAGTTATCGAACGCCCTCTCCCTTCCCTGTCTGTCAAGTCGGAATGGCCGGCTTCAAACAAATTACACCAGTGATAGACTTGTGTACGGCTTATAACATGCTCACCATATACACTCTGAAGTTCTTTATGAATTTCGGTAGGATTCAGACTTTTGGCGTTCAAAAAACGTATGACAGCTCTGATTTCCTCCTTTGACCAAGTTTCAAGATGGCCGCCATCTTTAAAATCGTCTAGACATTCATTGTGCAAAATGATGCACTTCATAATTTCTGGGAATATCCGTAAGGAAATAAGGAATATCATGTCGTTTACAGAATTAAAAAAGCTCCACTGGTTGCTGAGCAATGGGCATTTTTCGGTTATTTCTGAAAGAGCCCTCGTAGCTTGGAAAAACTGACAGAACTAAAGGTGGCTTCAACAATCAATAAAGTTGAAGTGGAATTAGGTTTGATCATTTAAAGAAAACTCTAAAAAGGAAGAAGATAGGAATTTAATCTCATGATATAAATATCAGGGACACTTGATGTATTTTTTTGGGAAAAAACATATGTACATATATTATGAATGTATCTATCTATCTATCTATCTATCTATCTATCTATCTATCTATCTTTCTTTCTTTCTATCTATCTATCTATCTATCTATCTATCTATCTACATTTATAAAAAAATATACATTTAAAATGATGAGCGATGCAATAACTTTCCGATGCTCAAAAGTAGCAATATTTTTTTCTTCATGAGTTATGATTACTGTTGAAAAGGGTCTCAATATTTGTATTTTACAACACAGTATAAGTAATCTTTTCTCTTTCAAGCTTTCATTTTTTGTTTTTAGCATCTTCAGTAGTAGACATAAGCTGCCCTCAGCCACATGATATGATATTTGATTTAGGGTTATTTACGTTCATAATTACATTTAGCAAAAAAATTGAACAAGAAAATAAAATTATTACACTTTGGTGTTTTTACAGATACCTTTCAGCTCTTGGGATCTACATTATATCCGTCCTTCAGAAAAAGATGAATGTGTACCCATTTACAAAAAAATGCAAAGGACATTATCTCAACTTTTATGTAGTGATAAATTGGAATTCTTTTGTGAAATCCCTCCAGGTAAATAATGTTACTCACATCGCTCATGCATACATAGAATATTCAATAAGTTGATGTCCACTGAGCCCTTCTAGACAATTCTCCAATATATATATATATATATATATATATATATATATATATATATATATATATAATATATAAACAAAAAAAGAAAAGGAAACTGATATAACATGGCATATCTCTTTATGAACAATGACCAAGAAACTTCGCCGTAAAAAAAGCTATGTAACAAAATAGATCCAGAGAAATTTTTATTTATAAATATTTCTTAAATATATGGGTGAGGAGGTAATCAGAGAAAGATAAGAAGAGGAAACTAACAATAGAGAAAGATAGACAGAGAGTCTGAAAGGAGGAGAGAGATAGAGAGTGAAGAAATAACAGGAGAGAGATACTGATAAAACAACAGAGAAGGGAATGATTAGAAAAATCTTATAAAAGATTCTATGAAGAGAGAAATAAAAAGTATAAAAGTAGTATAAATAGTCTGGAAGAAATCAAATCGATGAGGGCGATCAAAATAGAAAGCGATAGCGCAAAAACCGATTAAAAAAGAAAGTGTATGGAAATATATAATTATTAGCGTGGAAGAAAAACAGGAGTAACATAAAGGTTTGCTATCGAAATAGTGTACAACCATTTGGAGGCAGTTTCGAGTCGATGCAATCTTTACGACTTTGAAATGGGTCAGTCAAGAGGGCCAGTCAAGAAATCACTAATATGCCACTCTAACGCATATTTTATAGGTTTTAACTGAAGATAGTTTATCGCAGACGGAGAGTAGAAATATTTGCTTCCATACCGTTAGAAAAATATAATGGAAAATATTTTCCTAGGAAAATTTCTGCTACTCACAGATTTAATTTCCTCCTTAAAACAGTCTGTGTAAACAATAGCTTTGGAGGAGGATGCACAGAACATTGTAGCCCGTATTGTGCTGGCGCAAATAAAACTTGCGACGTTAAAAGTGGATCATGTGACTTTGGTTGTGTTGATGGGTATTATGGAACGATGTGCGACAGAGGTAAGAAAATAAAATCACCATTCGCTTGGTTAAAGTATAAAAATGTGTTTGTCAGCTTCTATTTTGGGTTGAAAATCTAGAATCATCCATGAACCGAGAAAGTCTGGACAAAGATAGACATAAGAACAGAAAACTAGGACATCAATTCACAAGGATTAAAACAAATGCAAGAAGAAATGGAATTTGAATATAAAACAGTTTTTTGTAGTTTGATTTCTCAATATACGACATTAATCAACACTTGCTTTGTAATAGTTAACAACCATATTTTTCTGCTCTTAAAGAAATGTTAAAAAAAAACCCGCGTAGACTAGTGAATACCGACAGACTGCGAAACTGCAGTTCTGAACGAGTTACAGAACGAAAGAAACGAATGCTAAACGCGACAACACTTTTTTATAATCGTCATTTTCTTTGCAAAGGCCGATTAAAAAAGATAACATGTTAACCATTAGATAAACTGTAAATTGGTCATTTTAAGAGCTTTGATTTTCCTGTGAAGTTTATCGCACTCTTATAAAGTGTTCTTTTCATTTGCTTTATATTAAACCAGGTAAAGGCTTATATCTTTCTTTTATAATGAAAAGAAATTCCAAATTTGATGTTTTCTATTAAACAGCAAAAACCGATTCGCCACAAACCAGCTTTTTCTATAGCAAAGCCGCTATTATCTACATAGTAGTGTTCGTGTCCGCGGGTATCAGCGCTTGTGTCATTCTGGCTCCAGTGTGAGTACAAACATAGAGACATAGAGTGCACTGGCTCCAGTATGAGTACAAACATAGAGACATAGAGTGCTCTGGGACCAGTGTGAGTACAAACATAAAGACATAGAGTGCTCTGGCTCCAGTGTGAGTACAAACATAGAGACATAGAGTGCACTGGCTCCAGTGTGAGTACAAACATAGAGACATAGAGTGCACTGGCTCCAGTGTGAGTACAAACATAGAGACATAGAGTGCTCTGGCTCCAGTGTGAGTACAAACATAGAGACATAGAGTGCTCTGGCTCCAGTGTGAGTACAAACATAGAGACATGGAGTGCTCTGGCTCCAGTGTGAGTACAAACATAGAGACATAGAGTGCTCTGGCTCCAGTGTGAGTACAAACATAGAGACATGGAGTGCTCTGGCTCCAGTGTGAGTACAAACATAGAGACATGGAGTGCTCTGGCTCCAGTGTGAGTACAAACATAGAGACATGGAGTGCTCTGGCTCTAGTGTTAGTATAAACATAGAGACATGGAGTGCTCTGGCTCCAGTGTGAGTACAAACATAGAGACATAGAGTGCTCTGGCTCCAGTGTGAGTACAAACATAGAGACATAGAGTGCTCTGGCTCCAGTGTGAGTACAAACATAGAGACATAGAGTGCTCTGGCTCCAGTGTGAGTACAAACATAGAGACATAGAGTGCTTTGGCTCCAGTGTGAGTACAAACATAGAGACATAGAGTGCTCTGGCTCCAGTGTGAGGACAAACATAGAGAATGGAGTGCTCTGGCTCCAGTGTGAGTACAAACATAGAGACATAGAGTGCTCTGGCTCCAGTGTGAGGACAAACATAGAGACACAGAGTGAAGTATTTTCAAGTGCAACAACCGATAAAATCTTGAAACGCGAATAAAGTACGAAGTTTGGGCCCTCATGTGCTTAAAAATCCTTTAAACTTTTCCCATGTCTTTTGTTACGAGTAAGTTTCGCATTTAAATTTGAAAGACTTCTCCTTCAAGTTATGAGTTTAATAATGGCATTTTACCCTTTACCTCTAGATAATATAATTTGTAATGTAGGCATCTTTATTCATTTTAAAATGGGGAACTGATTAATACCAGCCTCTCTATCAATTGTATTAATTTATAATTTAATTTCGTATGATCTTCTATATTACAGAATTTAATATTAAATATTTTGTTTTTTAACAGTTTTTACCCAGCAACCTTTTGTCTTTTTTCTTCTTTCCAATATCCTAATAAAAGGTTTAATAGAGGCCATTTACGATCTTAAAAGTACTTCAGATATACTTATTTTCATTATTTTTAACACTTAAGCCTTAATTTTTTACAACCATAAAGCTATTCAGTATGAATAAATGTGTTTAGAAGAGCACTGGTTTACCTCTAGATAATTATATGATCAATTTAGGCATGTTTTTATCTCCTCAAAAACATGGAACTATTAATGCCAGGCCCATTATCAAATGTATTCATTTATAACGTAACTTCGTTTTATCTTCTTTTTTTTTTCGTATGAGACTGACGTTAGTATATTTTTCTGGTTTTGTATAAGATAATCCTTATCTATTTGTAATGTATCTAGAGGTTCCCTGCTTTAAGGACAATTTAAGCAGGTATTTCATTTTCCGTACATGATATTATTTATTCATGTTTTAAAATTATGAACAGATTTTTAAACCACCTTAAGGACTCGTATTGAAATGATGCATTTGGACTTTTAAAAATATGAATAAAGAATCTTACTTAATTACTAATAATGTCAATATCTTGTAATTGCAATCACTTTTTAATACTTTCATATATAACTGTTTATTTCGCAGTAATGATGAAATCATGATAGCACCTCGATATAAATTTCGTAGTAAAGTCAAACGATCCAACATTGAAATTGAAGGTGAGGATCATATGCTGATAATCCAGAAGAGACACTCTGATGTGTTGTATTTTTCACCAAGGAACATTGCCGAGTACATTGGTATTTATCACACTGAAGTTTAAAAATAAAAACATTGCTGTTTCAACAATGTTTTGCTTTTTAGTAAAAGGAAATTAATTCTTTGAACAGAAACATCTAAAGTGTTTTCCCTTTCTCATAAATCGGAATGTATTGACAACATTCTGTTGAAAAAATAAAAATTCAATAAAGATAGTTTTCTGTTGTTTTTAACCAAACAATACGTTATTTTTTATTGAGTTAAAACTGTCCCGTCTGACTCTTCTTTTGAAATATCTTTCCCGCTTCATAGTGCCTTCTCAAATTATAAATTTAACAAAATAAATTTTGATAAAAGGTATCTATAAAGTTTAAAGGTTTGAGATTGTCTACAAACTTTTTAATATCTTTTTCTAACCATCCGCAGCTTACTGATTAGAGACCGATCCAAAATGAAACCATATTGAGAATTAGCGCATGAATAATTGCATGATGGAGAATAGATTTCCAAAGAAAAATGCTTTACTGCAGCTCAAAACTTAAAACCAAAGCACAGAAATCTGAAATAAAATGATAAATTTATTTCATAATGTTTACATTTTTCTCTTTTGAGCCAACGCATAAAAAGTTGTATTGGCACTATCCCAAAAAGTGCCATAATGGAAAGCTATCAATCAATTAAAAAGTGATTTCTTCACCGATGTCTCAACATCGAGAAGAGACAATTGTGACAATTAATGTTATAAGTTACTCAAGGAAAATTATTATTATTATTATTATTATTATTATTATTATTATTATTATTATTATTATTATTATTATTATTATTATTATTATTATTATTATTATTATTATTAGTTATTATTACTGTGATCAATACAATAAACACCCAACACCCCTAAAATGTGTCCAAAGAAAGAAATTTCAAGAGTGAACCCATATGAATCGATTTAATTGTATGTTCTGGCTTTGAAAAGGTTTAGAGAATTTTGTCGATACGGAGAGAGACTAAATCATTATCTTTTAGACAGATTTGTAATAGGGGTAAATGACAAAACTATCCAAACAAAATTTCTACAAAAAGATCAAAAGCGATGAATCTATATCTGTCTTTCATGGACTTTAAACAGAGGCTAAATCTGTTGACATTAAAACAACTGAACATGCATCATTCTTCAAGAAGCGCGTTTTGTTTAATGACAGCAACAGCATATGATGCATCAAACATCAAGTCAACTATGTGAGATGTAGAAGATATCATCCATTGACAGAGTTTTAAAGAAAGCAAGAAAAAAAATTCATTTCCAACGCTGATCCCAAATACACCACAGCGGAATCAATTAATTTAATATCTTGAAGCAATGAGAGGAAAAAAAGAAAGTAGCATTAAGCAATGTATTAAATATTGTACAATACCTACATTCATATAAAGCTGCAGTCAGCGGGAAATGGCAAGTTTGTTTCCAACAATGCTGAATATGAGTGATGAGATTTACACTCGCATCTAACTTGCCTGACGGGGGCTCGACTGATGTTCTAGAGAATTCTGACATTATACTCAAATGGGTAGGCTCTATAGATCCAAAGAACCTAAAATGCTTTAAAGTTCGAAAGATTCTGATTTTTGGTCCACAAGCACTAGATTTTTTTAGCTTCCCCAAGATGTCAATAATAGTGAGAAAAAGAATTCTAGAGGCATTTATAGAACCGGTGCTACTCTATGGGTGTGAGGCATGGACAATTGACGAGCGAATGAAAAGATCCTTGGAGACAACAGAGATGTGGTTTTTAAGAAGAATGATGAGAATACCATGGACAGCGAAGAAAACAAATGAAGAAGTCTTAACAGAAGCACAAACCACAAGACAATTGATGACCAAAATACGAAAAAGACAAGCAAAATTTGTTGGTCATGTCATAAGAAGAAACCAACTAGAACATTTGGTAACAACAGGAAAATTTGATGGAAAGAAAGGCAGAGGAAGACCAAGAGAAAAGATGTTGGATAGCCTGGCGGACTGGATAAACATTGGAAAACCATCCGAGATGATCAGAGAGATGAGCTGTAGAGTTGGTTGGAGGTCCTTGATCGCCCACGCCAGCCGGCATGGCACCTGAAGAAGAAGAAGAAGAACGTCTAAAACTCTTAATGGTGGAAGGCATTGGACCATCAGTTGAGTATAGGAAGGAACTGGTTTGAAAACATTAAGTTAGATTGGCAGAGGTTGTTACACACTACATACAAAAAATAGGTTCCTTATTTTCGCAACACTGGGAAATATTCAAAAAAGCAGGAAAACTGAATGATGAAGAAATCCATATACACGCAAAAACAGCAGCAAAATCAACCTTTAAGAAAGCTAAACATCCGCCGTGCAGTTTGAGTAAAAAAATAATTGAGTCCAAATCCGAATGCCTTGAGAAAGGTGACATCATTGAGAAGACAAACCTGTTAGAATAGACAACACCCATAGTTCCAGTGACTAAAGCTGATAAATCAATACGACTATGTGGAGACTATAAGACTACAGTGAACAAGGATAGAAGAACTCGATGCGAAATTAGCAGGTGAAGAAAATTATCTACTATTCACTTTGCCTACACTCAACTATTTGGATTAAGAAAACAAAGAAATATTCTGTCTTTAGCTGTTTTTCTATGGCGGATCCTTCATTAAAGGAGCAATATAAATCTTGTTTGAAGTACTCTTAGTCTCTATCTATATATTCTTCTTCTTCATCTTCTTCTACTCTCTCTACTTCTCTCCAACTCTTACTTTAATCCATACAAACACAAACCTTAAAATTATCTCATTTTATCTCATTTAATCTTTATATTTATCGATTTAGATTTAATTACTTTTAGCAATTTTCCTCTCTTATTCTGTCTATTTAGTTTTTTAAAGCAGATCTTTTATCGTGTATATCAATCTTTCTGGAAATCTCATCTCCCCCTTTCTCTCTCTATCGCTCTTCATTTCTCTTTGCCTGTCTGCCTTACACACGCATATCCACGATTTTTTCCTATCCTAAACTATTCACCTCTCTTACACATCAACACACATTCTATCGATCTATACATATATTTCTCTTTGTATATTGACATATATCTCTCTATCTGTCTATACATATATCTCTCGATCTATCTATACACATAACTCTTCAACAATTTATATATACATATATATATATACATATATCTCTTTAACTATTTATATATAAATTTATATATTTATCTACACATATATCTCTCTATCTATCTATGCATATCTCTCTCTATCTATAAATATATCTATCTATCTATCTTTCTATACATATATCTCTCCATCTATCTATACATACATCTCTCTATCTATTTATACATAGATATCTCTATCTGTCTATGCATATATCTCTATCTATCTATACATATATCTCTCTCTATCTGTACATATATATATATCTCTCTCTCTATACATATATCTCTCTATCTATCAATAAATACATATCTCTATCTATCTATACATATATCTCTTTATCTACCTATACATGTATCTCTCTATCAATCTCTCTCTCTATGTATATATATATATATATATTTATATAAATATATATCTATCAAAAAACATATCTCTGTATCGATCTAGCTATACATATATCTTTCTATCTATCTATACATATATAACTCTCTCTATCTATACATATATATCTCTATCTATATATACATATATATCTCTATCTATCTTTACATCAATTTTATAACCACATGAAACATCTGTATCTCGCTCTCTTTTTGAGTTTTCGACTTTTCGCGTCTTTTTTTTTCTTTATATCCCCACTCCTCTTCCCTTACTCTCTTACTCACTCTTTTTTTTTCTGAGATTCCTTCTTCTCTTTATTTCCGGTTTTTTTTGTTTCCATTTTTGATCTTCTCATGGACAATCAGTTTTCTGTCTATTGCTGGAAATCTTAACTAACATGAAGAAAGAAGACATATTCTTCGAAAAAATACTGTCTGCGCCCATAATACTCAGAATGAACTTTTAAGACAGAAGTGGTAATGAATTTGTTAGGGAACAAAAATCATATAAATAAAAGCAGTATATATAGAATGGAAACATCTAAGAACAATAACAAAAATGCATCAGAAGACAAAACTTTGCAGTCCGTGTCATTGAAGATAGTAGTAAGACAAAGCTGGACACTGTCTTTTTGATGTTCACCTTTAATTTATAGGCCAGAATCAATAGAAATTTGCGACAAAAGATTGTGTATAAACACATATTGGCTCTTTTAAAACTTGAAGAAAAACAACCACCAGCTTCAATACACGTAATAAAGTCTAAAAATAAGTTCCCAGTAGAATGGTGTACAGTTATACATTAAGTATGAATTATTCCCAAGTGAAGAGGATAAAAATAGATTTTTCTTAAATGAAATGCACGCTATCATTAAGCTCATGAAACAAAATTTATAGCAAATCTTACAATCGTCTCCTCAAGGTTAGCATTATGTATTTACTTACTTTATAAAATGTTTGTATCGGGAAATACATGTGCTCTTTACTTTAACAAAGTGCTTCCAGTTACACTTTTTATCTAACACAGATCTTAGATAATATTACAGGCGAAAAGGACTCTTTACTATCAAGTAGGACGTAATGATCTCTGTACAACATAGCACAGGTGTAAGGTGCTCTGAGTTACGAAGATCAGATGTCAGGTTCTCTTTACTACTGTGGCAGATGTAAGGTGCTCTGCACTACAAAGTAAATATGCTATGACACAGGCTAATATGAAACACTCTTTACTTTCAAATAGACATATCAGGTTATCTAAACTACTATAATACTTCAGGGTCTTTACACTACCAAGTAGATATGTTAGATTTTCTATACTAAATTAAAGACAGATATAAATAACCATAACCTTTTACTATCAAGTTAAGATGCCAGGTTATCAAAATCTCATATTAAAAATATAAGGTAATCAAAATCTCAGGTTCTTTATACAACATTGTACACAATGTAATATGATCTGCGCTTCCAAAAAGAGACGCTAGGTTATCTGTACTACATGGTAAAGATGTAAGAAGTTCTTTAATACCAAACAGGGGCGTTAAGTTCTCTATACTGAATAAGGTGCTCTGATCTATAAATAAATTGTCGGGTTTTCTATAGAACATGCATCACATGAAAAGTGCTAAAAAATAACAAGAAGAGGTGATAGGTCTTACACGGTGAAGATGTACTTCTTTATGCAGAACTGGTATCCCTTTTTAACACTAGACATGCCATGTTCCCATTATTACTCCTGTTACATATTCAGTGCTCTTTCTTATCTGATACATATGTTTGACGTTTTTTGACTACCAGTTATATATGCCAACTGCACTTTACAATCTGGTAAAGAAGTATAGTTCTCACAGTTGCAGATATAAGCTGATATGTAATTCAAGATAGAGATGTCAGGTAGATATGATAAAGAATTTATGTACTTTTTGGTACAACATAAAGTTGTTAGGTGATTTTAATAAAATCTACGGATGTAAGATGTTTTTAACCATTTTTGAATGTTAAATGCACTTCACCGATATGTACAGATGTAAGGTGTTCTTTTAGGTTCAGATGTTAGGTTCTCTTTATTGTCAATTGCATTAGTTTAAGTCTCCTTATCAGCATATAAAAATATATCAGACACTCTTTATTACTTATTTCAGATGCTATGTTCCTCTATTTACGAGAAATCAATATCAATATTGGGCAATCCTCACAATCAGTTGGAGATGCTATTTTCTTATTATAACCAGACACCAATAACAACATAAGGTACCAGCGACTACATTTCTATATAGGAAAATCCATGGTAGGTAAGCCTTACTACAATAATAGATATAAAGTTCTTCTTGTTACCTCATACCCATTAAAATTTAAGGTATCATTACTACAACTGTTGTAATCTTCTGATGATCGGATATCAGTTGCAACTTAAGATAATACTCACAGCTAGTTACAAATATTAAATGTTCCTGATTACTGTACACGACAATCATTACAAGGTCATCTTCTATGCAAATTACAGATGTTAGGTTCTTCTTATTACCAAATACCAGTTTTTGATAATTCTCATTACCAAATATCAGTTTTGGATAATTATCATTATCAATTCGAGGTGTTAGGCTCTTCTTATTACTAGATAACTAATACAATATTTGATAATCATCATTACCAATAAGAGATGTTAATGTTTTCTTATTAATAAACACTAATTACATTTTTAGGTAAGCCGCACTACCAATTACAGATGTCAAGTTTTTCGTATTACCAGTACCTTTAGTATTTTGACCAAAATTAGCGTTCAGAGGGATAACTGGATCATTTACCCTAAAGAAAGTCGAAATTGCTTATAGTTTCTGAGCTGTCTTAGAAAATAGTTGTCATCAGGCAGAATTGGTTTGCCGACAACTGGTTTTTGTTTCCAACAAAAAAATGGGAATATAATTATGTGTAGTTATTCTGTTTAATTGAAAAATCTAAAGCAAGCTCATGGTATAACTAATATGACGAATTCTTTTTCCTGATTTTCTGTTTTTAATGATTGCTTAAAAGCATACTTGTAGCATATTTTAATTTCCCTACCATGACTTGTCAATATCATGTTTAGACTTTTCCTGATGTGTAGCTATAATCAAAACAGCATATCTTAACTAACGCATAAAACAAATATTACAGTATTTTTCGACCTTATTTTGTCTTCACTTTTCATTTGTGTGCACAAGTTAAAGACACCATCTTTGTCTCTCATTGAAGCTCTGTCTCAGAATGCTTGGTTTACCTAATGTTTAAAGAAAAACACCCTGATTTTTTTAGCAATAAATGTATATATAATATATATATATAAACTATTACTCAAATAAAAATTAAGAAAATCATATTCAAAGGCAGAAGAGAAGAATTGCTTATTGGCGTGGTATATGAAAATGTTTTTTTTTTCATATTTGCTGCAAAGGAAATATAACAAAACAAGGTTTTAAACTTTATTTATTGAGAATTGAATACGACTCAATATAAATTTTCATTTTATTTAAAAAGTGTAAGTTTTTCAACAGAAGACTGAATTCTTGTGGTTCTCTGTTTCACTGAATATATTGCTTTAATACTATAGACAGTACTTTATTAAACAACTGAAATAAGTCAGAAAGTTTTGAATAAAAAAAGGTAGTTTATTACAAGATTTATTGTCATATCGTTTACAGCAGGAAAAAAGCTGTGGAAATCAATCAGAAATATGAAGAGAGACAAAATGAATCCTTCAGGATTGACTTCAGCAGACAATATCAGCTAGACTTTTTTCGTTTGTTCATAATCTAAACTAATCATATTTTTAGGAGGAGAAAATAAATTTTGTAAGATTATTTAAATAAAGAGTAAGAGATTATTTTTGTCTCCTCCTTCTACTTAAACTATAAATTCCATGGGCTGCCTTTTCCTGGCTGAACTGAGCGTAGAACATAAAATTATAAAGCTGCATGACAACTTTATCAACTACCGGCCATCTATTGAATTTGAAAACGAGAACCCAATGCTATACCAATCAAGTGCGACATAATCTAAATCAAGGTTTTTTAAAAGGATCAGCATCTTATAGCAACAGCAGCTGATGGGGTGTAAACATCTAGTTATTTTCTTCTAACCATTGCCAAAAGTGAAAAGCTCTTTGTATTTGATCTGCGACTCCAATGATCCAATACATGCTCTTCACCTCCTGCACCAGCCACATCATTTCCTGAAACCACTCTCGCTTGTTTAGAACCCCTAGTTCTGACATTAACTCAGTCGAGTTGCTCCCATACAGATCAATGATAAGAAACAGCAACTCAACCTCATCCACTTCACCAAATCCCAAACGATGAGGCAATTCTTTCTCTTTTATCAGCGTTAAGAGTGGTTCTAAGCGCTCTCCATATACATCAACCTTAAATATATACATAATATAATGCCACAATCCCATTACTTCCTCAAATTCATCTCGCTCTTCTAGATGTTCTAGTTCTGAAAATAACTCGGCCGAGTTGTCCATGTAGAGTTCCCCTATTGGAAACAGCAAAATGTAACCATTAATTTCACCGAATCCCAAGCGACGATGCATCCCGCTCTCTTCTATCAGTTTTACGACAAGGTAAAAGCGCCGTGCCATTCCATCGATCCCAGCCGAAAGCTTGAAGCTAGGTACAAACCCCATCATGTCCTCAAACAGATCTCGCTCTTCAGATCTCAGAAGCTCCAGTTCTGACATTAACTCGGTTGAGTTTACGACATACAAATCATGGATATTGAACAGCAACTCCAATCCAAACATTTCATCGAGTCCCAAGTGATGACGCATTCGGTTTTCTATCGGTTTTTGGAGAGGGTCAAAAACTGCAAATGGTGGTGGATCCTCCTCGTAATATGTGAACCAAAAATGCTCCATAGATGGTGTTATATAGCTTAGAAAAGTTCGAAACCTCTTAACTAATACCTGGTTAGTTTCCGTTCTGTTTGCCAAGGATTCAATGTAGTCGAGGTTCAAAGCTATATTGTTTTTTAATGTTCTTGTTAATGACTCAGATAATACCACATCTTGTAGAGATATCAAATAATTTTCCATTTCTTTTTTCAACGTTTGGTTATTTATATATTGAAAGACACCTGAGAAAAATTTCTGCGTGACTTGCAACTGATATGTAAAATATGTTTCAACAAGGTATCTCTCTTCGAATATAGTAATCGTAGCAATGGCTGGGGAAGAATTAGAATAGAAAAAAAAAAAAAAAGAAAACGGAAAAATACATCAGGGATATTAAACGTTTAAAAGTGAAAAAAAAAAACTCTATGATTTCTTCATTTTTATCTGGTAATGTCGTTTGATTGCGTCTTTTCTAGTTTTATACCTTTACATACTTTTCTTCTTCCTCTTTTTCTTTCGTTACTTTGTTCACCATATTTGTATCTTCTTCCGTAAGATTTATGTTTTTCAATATTTTTTTTGCGATATTCATTACATTCAATACTATTTTAACACAAAAAAGTCATGCAAAGTCATTTCTCTGAACTAAAATAGTTATTTTAATAAAGTTGGGTTTATTGATTTCTTCATTTTTTTTCGTTCACAACTACTTGTACCGCAACATAAAAGCTGGAAGATTATGAACTGTCCAATTTTATTAATATTTGTACACAATGAAAGCCTATGTCTAATAAAATCATTTGGTAATTTTTTTTGGTCTTTTTCAAAACTACTCAGTGGATAAATTATTTGCTCTTTTCTTTTTAATAGAAAGATCGACTCGCATAGAAATGTCGTAAAAACCAAAATAATGTCAGAAATTAGAAAAAAAATGATCGAGTTACAAAATTCAAATTTATGTACTTTCAAATATTCAAAATTTCAACCCTTCTCTAGATTTTAGCTATTCAGAAAAAAAGAGAACTATTCAAAGAGCGACAACTCTCAATGAAAGCTCATTTAATTTTAACATTGACTGAAAGAAATTTTCTTTAAAGAAATAATAATAATGTTCCACATAAACAGACGCACAATTATGCATAATCAAAGAAACTATATGGCTGGTAAGCATGTTCAATATTACTGCAGAATATTCATCAATAACGAACTAGACGATCTCCAGGTGGAACAGAAGTGGGGAATGAAGGCTAAAACAATATTACTGGGAAATACTAGGGTTGAACAAGGCAAGGCTTTTTTGCAGATTACTTTGCAGGTAATGAAAAAAACCCATCATGTTTTTGTGAAAGAAAGAAGTGATGAAACAGACAACATTCTTAATGCGTGTTACTTACGTGTAATGAAAACTGCAAACAGGCAGACCAGACTACCGGCAACGACAAGAGGATATAGTCGACACATGGCGCTAACTTGGGACCAATCTAGATTCTGTCATACTCTGCACGGCTGTGGAGAAATGGTGAAGAGTTAGCTGTTTTTTAGCCGGATATAGCGGTGGAAATTTAAAGTCAGCAAAGCTGTTGCTTATAGGTCGATATGCAGCATCTAAACATCAAATTTTTTTTATTTTATTTGCATTGTTTCCATCGACGGCAGGTGGTGCAACTCGTCTGCCTTAATAAAAAAATAAGATAGGAAAAAACGGGTGGGTGAGGGGAGAGACAGAGAGAGAGAAAGGGAGAGACAAAGAGTCAGAGAGAGGGAGACAGAGAGAGAGATAGATAGATAGAGAGAGAAAGAGAAAGATAAATAGATAGAGAGAGAGATCGTAAAAAAGCCCCGAATTTACCATAATGTTTTTAAACAGTTTTTTTTGTCAGATGTACGTGAGAATATAAGAAAATTTCACTTTTATGGACTTATTTTGGGCCAATTTCTTCAATTTGGTAGGTATAAAATACTGTCTTAGAATTGACAGATTTATATTTTAAAATTCAAATGGTTGTACACAATCCGAATGTCCAGCTGTGCCCAGACAAAATTATGGCTGTACTCTTCATGCAAGGATCCACGAAATATTCAAAGATATTCAATAAATCCATTCAGAAGGCAAGGTGGGTAAGACTCCTAAGATCTTATTTCGGCCAAGTCCTATTATAAGATATTGCGGTTTAAATATAACTCGACAGTTAAAAAGATATGTGAGTCAAATTTTTCGCTAGAAAAATCATCTTATGATGTGACCGAGCCATTAACTTCTCTTATTAGACAATAAAATTTTTATTTCATTGGGCTGTTCAAATTTTATCGCTAGTAAATAAAGAACTAATGATATATAAGAGAGAGATAGAAGGGAGGAAAAAGCGAGATTAGTTCGACCTAGAAAGCTAGTGAGAGACAGATACAGAGAGCAAGAGAGAGAAAGAGAGAGAGAGAGAGAGAGAGAGTTTTCAAATGAAGGCAAGAAACAGCAAGAAACTATCTTTATTATAGCCAGTTCGATTCTTGTATAGAGGGCAGAAGGAACACGAGAAACTGAGCGTGAAGGAATACAATTTTGAAATCATAATCAAAGGTTTCAAGGGTTTC
This sequence comes from Elysia crispata, assembly GCA_033675545.1. Lineage (NCBI taxonomy): Eukaryota > Metazoa > Mollusca > Gastropoda > Plakobranchidae > Elysia > Elysia crispata. The sequence continues at coordinate 111,119 of JAWDGP010004321.1, read as the reverse complement.
TAAAAATTCTAGTTGGCATAAATCGTGAATTAAATGGAGTCATAGTGATGCGGAGATACACAGAAAAAAAGATCACTCTGAATTACAAAGTTTTACACAGCCAGCTTTATCTGTGTGAAAAACAACACTTAAAATCTTTAGGCCTTTCACAAAGTAGGCCATCACTCAGAAGAAAAAAAAATTGGGCTGAGGAGTTCACTGTGACATTTGCTCCTCGGTTTGGATTGTTTTTCTGTGTCAATTCACACACAGTCTACATAGATAATTTTATTATCTTTGTCATAGCGTCTATTTATAACATTGGAAATCCCGTAATTTCTCATGACCAAAGACTTCCCCGGTATAATATTCAGAGGTCTTTATTCAAGAAAGCTTAAGTTCATAGGCTGCCTGTAAAAGTAAGAATCAAAATCTTTTTGTCAAGCTTTAAGCTTTGAGTTTTTGTAATCATTAGACAAATGAAGAAGACTTTAGATAGCACCTACATTCGAAGTATAATAATATGAATGAATCTTCATTCAGCTTTAGAGTAGTATAATTTAAATCTAATGAAATAAAATCTAAAAAAAAATATCATCACAGACAATTCTGATTGAAAAAGAAACATAAAAGGTAAGTTGATTTAAAGTAGACTAGATTGAGGTTTTGTTAAATATAAAAATGTATATAATTTCCGATATTTTTTGTCACAACTAAATAATAACTTTGTGTAATGTCCATCGCGATCGTTTTGAAATCATAATCGGAATAACGTGTTTAAACAAATAATAATTTGCATCTGCGTATCTGTTTACATTTTAACTGAATGTCTGCCTGACAAATTGTTTGCTTCTGCCCGTGACTTTATCCCTATATTTCTCTTTTCTTTTTTCTTGGTCCCTGAATCTTCTTCCTTTTCTCCCACGTTAATAAATTTTTCTTTCAGTTTGTGTTTCTTTCTTTAGCTTCTTCATTTTTTATAACTATGACTCTGATTCTTAATCTCTCTCTGTTTGTCTGTTTGTTTGTATTTATTAATAATAATAATAAAAATAATAACAACAACAATAATAATAATAATAATAATAATAATAATAATAATAATAATAATAATAATAATAATAATAATAATAATAATAA
>JAWDGP010004321.1:95000-105000 GCA_033675545.1 Elysia crispata | reverse complement strand
ATCTCCATGCTCCTGTATCTGCTCTTGTGATACAGTGGGTGTGGCGCTGAAAGATAGACACAGATCACATTGGTCTTTTTTCGGAGAAAAGAACCCAAGGTTGAACTCTTTCAGGAAGACGTCACGATACTTTGATATTTTAGCACATGGTTTGCCTTTACTTCTCTGCATCTCCACGTAAAGACGATACATGATGCTCATGTTTAAGTCTGCCTCGAGGTACATTCTATCAGTTGACTGCCGACAGTAATGTGAAAGTACTGCCGGAAAGCTTTTGATGTGTTCCTTTATCTCCTCTACAGTTTCCTCGTTGATCCTTAAGTGGTTTTTGTGAAAACCCCTTCCATCAACAGAGACGATGCATCCACTAGTCAATTTATCCAATGCCCCGTACACAACATCTTGCTTGATTCCTAATGTGTCAAGAAAAAACTTGCGACAAACACTTTTCTTTTGTCCAGATTTTAAAAAGCTGTAATATAGAGTGGATTTTCGTCTTGATGTGGGATTTTTTGTGCGGACACGATCCGTATTGGATTTAGAAACAAAGGACGCAATAAATTGTCTTTGTATATTTACGTCTCCACTTTTCCAATAGTGTGAAAATATTTCTTCCCTTTGACCATTAAATTGTTGGTGACATTTTTTTTGGACACTTTTCATTACATCCTGGGCCTATTGTCTTTGACAGGACTTCCTTGCCTTTGAAACCGATGTATGCCTTGCCAGTGTTTTTGAGCATTTTTCTCTCATTTTGTTTCCATGTACTGGGTTGGCGTGGTCTCTTTCTACAAATTTTCTTTAAGCCTGTATCTGTGCACTCTGAGGAAATGTCAGAGGTGACAGATTATGGTCCTGGCTCCACTGGAGCTACTGAACTGGATCGTGGTGACAAGCCAACATCTTCACTCACTGTCGAAGCTGGAGGATGTGGAGTTGACGATGAAGCTGAGATTTCTTTTAGAGCTGGAGCTACAGCATCAGGCACATCAGCAACTACAACAGGAGATCTCATTGGTTGGTGATTTTCTGACGATAATGTTGCAGTCTGAGAAGACGATATTGTAGCAACAAGAGGCTGAGCTGCCTCAACAGAAACTCGTTGGATATTGTCATTTCGCTTTCTGAGCGAAGAGAGAGGAAGGTTGTCTTCATCTCCACTGTCAGTATCGCTGTCGCAGATTATAAAGATCGCAGCAAATAGAAACTGAAGATTTATACCTACCATTAACTCCTCATCGGTCTCATTTTCATCGGCAAGGCTACCCTCAGATGTTGATTTAGGATATCATACTGAAATGAAACAACAACAAAAAATAAATAAATAAATAAAAAAATCACAAAAATAAAGAGACAAACATTATGCCGTTTACAGCAGTAAGATAATAAATTATGTATGTTACTCCTCAACTTCTTTCCAAAAAATGAGCACCATTCTTAAAAATAGAAATATATCATTTTCAACCAAATTGAAGGTTTTGAAAACATATGTGTGGTCTCTACTTTTATATGGATGCGAAAATTGGACAATAACTGCAGGAACCAAGAAAAATTTAGAGGCAGCGGAAATGTGGTTCTACAGGAGAATGTTAAGAATATCATGGAAAGGAAAGAGGACAAACGATACGATATTAGAAGAAACGAATCAAGAGAGATCCCTCATAAAAACAATAAGGAAAAGGCAACTGAAATTTTTAGGCCACATATGTCGCCATAAGGGACTGGAATTTTTATCTCTTACAGGCAAGATAGAAGGTACAAGAAGCAGAGGTAGACAAAGGATTACATTTCTTGATAGCTTGAGCTCTTTTGTGACAGGAAACAACAAAGACAACATAGCCTTACTGCGGATGACGGAAGATAGGGACAGGTGGAGAATCATGATCGCCGATGTCTGTTCCAGACAGGGCATTTGAGAAGAAGACTCCTCAACCTGACGAAAAAAAAATCCCATTTATTTCACTTCAGCTTCAACATTGTTTTCTAAATTAATTTTTTTGTAAAATTTATTCGCATTCAGAATTTAGTTGCATTTGTAGGTTATCTAATCCTCATGCACAAAACTTCACTCTTCAATTCACTCTTCGTAATGTCTTCAGCCTACACTCTATGAACGTTTTTTTTTTATAATGTTTACCTTTATAATGAACAAAATCAATTGCCACTCTTATTACATATAGATATATAAGTTTCATGTACAATAAATTCTCCAAGTAAGCTTTTTAAAGAGGAATATTAATATAATAACAAACTTTAATTAAGATACACATTTTTACATATGATATGAATTTAAAACTTAGAATTTACATGATCGTAAGATAAAGCAGAGTCCATTTTTATCTTTTTCCGTCAAGAAACAGGGGAGAGCTTTACACAACAAATGTTGTGCTTTCGATAGATCTTCACGGCTATGAATAAACGTGGCTATTCGGCTGCATCGTTACAATTGCATCGCGACAGCATGCATCATGTCTAATAAGAATGGAATTTCCGGTATATCCATTACACAAACTATCTAGCGCTAAAGAAACATTCGGAAAATTTAAGTAAAAGACTCCTGTATGTGGCACTTACAGATGTTTAAGACTGACACAATTGTTAAAAGTTAGTCATAAATACCTGTATAATACCTTACAGGAGTTTATTTCAAACAAATTTGAAAAAATTTAGGGACATGATTTTTATAACTTCTCTTCTATTTAACGTAGAGGTTTCATATTTTTACACAATATGAAACATTCAAAATGGCGGGAAAAAACGAAAAACGAAAATTTGGTCGATACAGGAGTTTTACTGTTAAAACATCAGACGGTTGTTGTTTGGTATTAATTTTAAGAGTTTTTCTCGGACTTGATTTTAGTTATAGAAATTAATATGCAAATGAATAAAACAACACCATATCTTTCATTTCTTAACGTTTTTGTTAAGGGGTTCAAGTTTTTTAAAAGGTTTGGTAATTTAAAATATGGTTTGTGTTTTTTTCCAGGATTATTCAAAACCTAAGATAATTTAACGATTTAAAACTGTCTGTTTGATTCCTTCAGAAAAAATTGAACTACAAGATAATAATTTACGATTTGAAATTTTAGTTACAAGAAAATGTTTCAGTTTGGAATGACTAATTTATCTTTCAGTGTAATTCGAAGTACAAAAAAGTGTTACAACATATTTGCAACGACTTAAAAAATACTTTCAAGGTAATTCAAGCTACAAGATAATGCTCTTCTTGATCATTTCGTCGCACAGGTGATAGACGTTCTGAGTGGCAATAACCAAAATAACACGCTTAAAAGTATTTTTGAAACCAATGTAGAAAGGGACATGAAAAAGAACAAAACAAGTTGCCAGACGTTGGTCTACGTGATTAAATACGGTTCAAACTTTGATGCAGACATTAAGTTCCTGAAAGACGTAAAGAAAACTCTTGGCAAAGAATATGTGGAAAAACATATCATTCTTCTCATGACTAACATTGACACTTTTAAAACAGAAAGTGAAAACAGATTCACGTTTGAACAGTGGTGCGAGAGGCAAACAGGAGCTTTCCGGACTCTGATGGAGGAGTGCGGTGAAAGGATTGTCCCCTTTGATAACATGACTGGTGACGACCACATAAAGACAGCCCAAAGGGACGGACTTTTTGCGCTAGCAACAGAGTTGGCACTGCAGAGACAATACCAGATTCAAACCTCTGATCTTAGTTCTTATTTTCTTTTCGCAGTATCTGTCCTGATTAATTGCATTTTTGTTTTTAAAAACCTTAAATAAAATGGATATAGATTGGAAAAAAAATACCTTTAGACATTGTGCAAAGATGATTCTTGGAGAATTTAATGCGCCGTACGAGCTTTAAAAGCTCTGTGATTTGTCCTTTACGCCTAATTTATACTGAATGTAGCTGATCAAGTGAATGTAAAAATTTGATAAAGTGACTGCTGACGATTACAAAAAGAAAGTATTTTTACTCAAATAACAGAGCTGACACTGCATAAGAAATACCCAGTTCCAAAACGTGATCAATCCGATCTTTCTTATTCAGGTGTCACATTCGCTGTCATATTTTTTTTAGTTTTTGTCTATTGATTAGTCTGAATGAATCAGGGAGAGGCTGGAAAATACCTAAAGGCATTTTTCTCTTTAAAACCTTTGTGATTCGTCTTTAACACCAGGGAATATATACTGAGCATAGCTGACCAAGTGATAGTAATGATTGTATTTATTCCATGAATTGTTTCCGCTTATTTTTATGGCTTTATTAAACAATAGGATAAGTTCGTATCACGAGATGAGATGTGTCGGAAAACAGAATTGAAGTAAGATTTTCACCGGAGAGCCAACGAGCAAAATTTATTAAATTTTTCATGCCTATGTCATAGGGAGAAATTTTAATCTGCACTATCTGTAGTCATTAATGGTTCATAGACCTAAATTTTGTTCCCAGCTTTCTCTATTTTTTCACAAGCTCTGCGGAACAGTTGGAAGTCATTGCATAGTTAAGGCTAAAGGACTCTGTCAGATCCTAATGCCGACGTGGCTGTTGCTCTATGTTCTGCTGCTCTTATCTTTTGCAGCCTTTGGGAGTTTATTGTTTACTCTCATGTAAAGAGCAGCCAGTCGCAAACTATCTGCGCTTTACCCTGGAGTTAGCATTATCGGGATTGCAGTGTGGTTTCCTCAGATTTTGTTTCAGTCTTCTCTTTTGACTTTCGAAACAGTCAGGTCTTTCTTGCTGAAAGATATATCTCGCGAAACGAAGTAAATGTTTCAGGAACTGTCTTTGGTGCTTCTTATGTCAACTCGGTCTTTACCGATTACATTCTTCCCTCTGTCAGTGGCTAATGACTAGATTGTGCTTCTTGTCAAATCTCCAAGATCCTACTTCTTTCTTTGCAGTGGCAGTCTTCAATGTGTTTTCGAAAATTTAAATGAGTACGTAAGAGTCTATTAGTGCTTTTTCTAAATTAGTTAATGCCCAAATAGAATGTCTTTTAGGGTGTATACAAGAACGAAGTGGTTTTTAAGGGATCGTTTTTGGAGGAAAAGAAATAAGTGTCCCAGTTATGTCATAGATTATATGAAAGTTATATCCCAAATACGTGTGTTTAGGATATCTTTATGTTAAACCTTCGTCCTCCTTTGTAAAAGTTTTGGAAATTAATTGTTTATACAAAGAGGACATACTCCATGGGCACTTTCAAAAGCACTTATAACGCCGTTGCTTCAGGATCACTACTGATGTCTCGTCATGAATCGTGTTTTTGGCTGGTAGCGAGCGGTAGCATCCTTGGCCTGAAAAATATGTTGAAAATTGTGAGCAAACAATATTTTCCAACAAGGCTGGATTAATATGCTGTAAATCTATCTTTTGTCCTGTTTCATGTTTTGTCTTTAAATTCTTATAACATGCTAATTCCTGTTTTGCACAATATGTTTTTTTTTATCTGCTCCTCTCTTTTTACAGCATTTCTGCATTAAAGATTTTAATCTTAAAGCAACTATAGATTTGTTTAATTTCTACTTGATACTTTTCCCCCTTATATTTCCTTCGCCCTCCGCGTCAAGAAATTATGTTATTCTTGTCGATAGAAAATCATTCAGGACCATATAATTTCCGAATAATGTTCATGTGTTTCGCAAATCTGTTACTATGACCACGAGAAGAAAATTCAGTTTATATAAAAAATTCACTAGTCTCTTAGTGACAATGTCCATGAGATTAACATAACTATTCACTATGGTTGTGCTTTTCCAGCTTTCATTATTAGCTTCAAATAAATTTTGACATAAATTTCAGTTATCCAATAGAGAGCGTTTTTAGCTTTTTTTAGGCTAAGCCATATATAAATCGATTTTATACACTCTTTTTCTTCTTCTTCTTCTTCTTCTTCTTCTTCTTCTTCTTCTTCTTCTTCTTCTTCTTCTTCTTCTTCTTCTTCTTCTTCTTCTTCTTCTTCTTCTTCTTCTTCTTCTTCTTCTTCTTCTTCTTCTTCTTCTTCTTCTTCTTCTTCTTCTTCTTCTTCTTCTTCTTCTTCTTCTTCTTCTTGTTCATTAACATCATTATAACTTGCCCGCTTTAATCGTCATCATCATTTTTATCAATATCATGTACCTCCCTTTTTATCATCATAACATAGCCATCATACATTTCTAGTATTGAGCCCTCTAAGGTTTCAAAAAGGGCTATTTCTTTCCAGAAGTCTGTAGAATCTCTTAAGACTCTAACAAAAATACATAAACCTTTTTTTTTTTTGTTAAGCTAAAATAATTTCATGACATCCCTGTGTATCTCGAAAAGCTGATAAAATACTGCTTTTTTCCATAGCATACTCTTTTTCATGTCACACGAACGAAAAGGTACAAGAAAAAAGAATTAATACTAGTTTTAGACAGCATTTCATTCACAAAAGTGTTGGAATACATTGAAATGAGTAAAAAAAAAACAAAAAAAAAACAACAACATTGATTACATTATTGCGTATGGCGACATTTTATTCTCATTACCACTTCGGGCCTTTACTTTTTCCTCCCTCAAGTAAACTTACAGCTACACTGTAAATATTATCACCGCTTGGACCATACAGAGCTTGAATTTAAATAAATTTGTCTGTATCTTTTAATTAAATGTACGTGAGAGGTGAAACTTTGGTACTCTATGAGAAAGATGTCTAATGTTGCACTTTTGAAGCATATGCAATAAATTTGTTGTCACTCTAATTTTTAGCAAGCCCTCACTGTTGCAGCTCATACCAGGAATTCATCTTATATGGACCCTTAATTGAAGAAAAAAAAAGAAAACAAAAACAAGAACAAAAACCCCCCGTGATTCCTATCATATCTTGATTTTCTCTAATTACCATTTAAAGACTATAACACTGATGTGTCATTCGCCAAATCTTGGGTAAATTTTCTTTTGTAATCGATTCGCAAATGTCCATGTAAAAAAAACGTCACAGCTTTTTAACTTTTTCAATTCGAAAGATATAGGCCCTTATCATCACCAAGAAAACCTGAAATTCCGAACAGCAATCATTTCTATGATACTTCTTGCGGTATATCAAATATTGGAACACACGAAAAAATCTTTCAAAATCCCTTTCTTCTTGATCAAACAATGGATTATCTATAAAAAATGTACGAGAAATTATGCGAGATTATTATGAATCAAGGCCTTACGATAAAGGAAAGAAGCAAAAATTGAGGGCAAGAATGGGAGAGACTCTTGCTAGCGTCACGAATTCGCAACTTAACAATAATCATCGTAAACGCCCTGGATCAGGTTTACCTCGACAACAAAGTGAATCAGACGTGGTCGAAACTTGTCTGGGGTGGCCGACAAAAGCTAGGCGGTGAAACAAACTGTATCATTGATACAGAAACCCGTAATGTCACCTTATATAATCATTCTGTTTCGGATAATGCCGGGAAATTATATTCTTGATATAAACAAAGTTGTAACAGTCCCAGTGCCATAACTAGGCTCAAAGGCTGGATGATGATAATGATGATAAATACAGAAACTACAGCCATCTTTTCCAAATCTTTTAAAAAATCTGAATATTTCTACTAAGTCTCAATTTTGAACAAACGTGAAAACACGACTATATTTTGATACCTTATTATTTTAGCTGTAAAACACTTCAAACAATTATCATTAACCTTATATGTACGCCTTATACTTGTAATTTTTTAATTATGAACTTTCTAATTCTAGACAGTTTACGTTTTACAAAAAAAAAAGAAACAAAACAAACAAACGAAAAAAAACAACAACAGCGACAACAATATAATATATTGACTAAATTTATGTCTTGTACAGTTGTTTCTATTGTTAGCTGCTGATACCTTTTGTTGCTGTAATATATATTTCAGTTGATACTCGTATTTTTGCTTTTTGTTGGATCAGTAAATGGAATTATTGCTTGTTCTATTATTTATCTGCAATTACTGTTCTTGTTCTTGTCATTGTTGTTATTCTTACTATTCTTGTATAGTTGCTGTTCTTCTTATTCTTGTATTTTTTCTTATTATTCTTGTTGCCTTTGTTGAGCTTGCTGGCGGTGTAACTGTTATATTCATTGTGGCTGCTGATACTAGCAATCATTTGGAATTTCATTAGCTGATCTATTTTGCATGTTTATCTGGCTTTTTAATGTGACAGGTTTTGTATCTTCATGTGTCTTATTTCTATAAATTTATACTTTTCAAGCCTAGATGTGGCGGCTGCGTTTGTTTTTATTAATATTTTTGCTTACTATCTTACTCAATACATTTAATACATTTTTTTATTACTTTGATTACTTTATTTCTTACTGTTTACGCTGTATTTTTTGTTATTACTGAGAATGTAGTTAGATATATGTGTTTTATTTTTTTCTGTTAATATCATTAAAACGATACTATTTAAATGTAGTTTCTGCCAGCTCCACTTTTCTTTTCCCCCCTTTATTTATGTTAGTCAATACTGGATAAAACTAACAAAATGTACACACTTGACGGCTGCAAACTTAAAAGGAAAACATTTTATCTTATCAGAAAATTTGCACAAACAAGCTCGACTTTTTATAACCCTTTAAAAATGAAGTATGTGGTAAATCAACTAAAAATGCGATACCTGTGAAATTCAACAAAACATAATCTATAATTACAATCTTTTCAAATGACCAGCAGACGTGCTCATCAGAGGCCAGTGAAAAGCTTAAACTTATTGGATAGTTCAGAGATTTAAACGCATTTTCGAGAAGGACCCTGTACGTAAACTTTATACTAAAGGTAGTGTTATTTAAAAAAAAGCAACAACTTATCCATTCTATAAATCTAAGCGCAAAGCAACAACAAAATCAAGTAGTAGTAGTAGTAGTAGTAGTAGTAGTAGTAGTAGTAGTAGTAGTAGTAGTAGTAGTAATAGTAAAAGTAGTAGTAGTTGTAGCAGTCGTAATCGTAGTAGTTGTAGTAGTAGTAGTAGTAGTAGTAGTAGTAGTAGTAGTAGTAGTAGTAGTAGTAGTAGTAGTAGTAGTAGTAGTAGTAGTAGTAGTAGTAGTAGTAGTAGTAGTAGTAGTAGTAGTAGTAGTAGTAGTAGTAGTAGTAGTAGTAGTAGTAGTAGTAATAGGAGTACTAGTTGTTGTTGTAGTAATGACAGAAAACATTTCGTTTTGTTATGAGTTTTCTCGTTGTAAGTTTTTAATTATGCCTGCCTAGATCATTAATATCAAATGAACTAAGTACATATAAATTGTTTACTTCGTTTTCTTTTTTTTTTTGGCAATCATATGGGCATTACTCTTGGAAGAAACTGCGGTGAATATTTTATTCTCCTCTTTGTGTACTATCCTTACTATGAAGAAAAACTAAGGGGTCACGCCTAATACTTGTTGCTATTTTTTTTACTAAACAATAGACATTTCTACGCAAAGGTTTCTATATTTTCAATCCTGGTTTGAGTCTTACTTTTTCTATTTTGTTAAATGAATAAATTGATTTGTTCTTTTCATTTTTAAAGCCAAACTGTGTACAACATGAAGGTTGCCTCTTTTCTCATTCTCCTCTCGGTCATCATCAGCTCTGCTGCCGGTTTAGAGCCAGTAACTTTAAGTGACGTTTTGGCCAATTTACGAGCTCAAATGCCCGCTATCTTTAGGAAGAACAGGGGAGGGACGTCATCAACAGACATCAATGACATTGCCGAAGACTTGAAGGATAGAATTGAAGATGCTATCGATAACATATCTGAGGCGAAGCTCAAAGATGTAGGAAAAGTGGCTGCAAGACAGTTTAAAGATATTGACGATACATTTGGCTTGTCAGATTTCTTTAAGAAAGTATCGAAAGCGATAGATGCTAACATTGAGTTTAAGAATACAAACAACAACCGATTGGTTTATTTTTTCTAAAACAGTTCACTGGAGAGGAAAAAACTGAAAAATCAAAAGAATTATTTACAATCGTTAAGATGGCTAAACAGCGGAACCATATTTCTGATAACATTCAAAACTACGTTGATCAT
>JAWDGP010004321.1:0-92500 GCA_033675545.1 Elysia crispata | reverse complement strand
GTGGTGACCATTCCTTATTTGTTTCTATAAATAAAGCAGCCTAGCACTAAGAAAGTCTGTGATATTCTACAATAACAATGACACAGAGAGTGTGTGCTTCTTTCAAACCCGGATGCGTTATGATGAGTCAAAAGTCATCTCACGACATATATATCAATTTTATACTGGAGGTGAGAGAGCGTTTGTAAGTATGTGTGTGTTTGATGAAGAAAAAGGACAAAAAGATTGAGAGGGAAAGGGAGAGAGAAAGAAAAAAAAGGAAGAAAGAAAGATATATATAGAGAGACAGACAAATATATATAGTTTGAAGACAAGTTGGAATAATATTATTGAGAAGAGTGCTCAACTGTGGGAGCATTTTCTGTGTAAGATCTTCTATATCTCTCTCTCTCTCTCTCTCTCTCTCTCTCTCTATATATATATATATATATATATATATATATATATAGTGCTAACCAGTGAAAGGGAGAGAGAGAGAGAAAACCAGAAAAGAAAGATAAGTGGTCATGAAGAGGGGTAAAGTGAAATTGAGAGGTAGGAAGATGTTGAAGAAAAAAAATAAACGGAAAAGAAGGAAATATAGAAAAAAAAAGGAGCCACAAATGGGGCGCTAAAATTTTATTCAGAGAGAGAGACAAAAAAAGCGAAATTTAATAAAGAAAGGAAACATGAGGAGTAGAATGAACATCCAATGAATGCAGCGAAAAAAAAATAACATAAAAAAGAGAGCGGGGTAGAAAAAAAAGTGAGAACCAGTGAGAGAGATATTTTCGATCTGATGGGCTTCAAGATAAACCAATAAACAGATGATGCCTGATTAAGCTGTTGATTGCCAATAAGCCGACTCTTGGAAGGACCCTATGGTATTCAGGCCTGAGAGATTTCTGGATGTCAAGGGCAAGTTCTCACAACCACGGCATTTTGTGCCGTTTGGAGTCGGTGGGTTCATAGATGGGCCCCTTTTAAAAATGAAAGAGACTAAGGGAACTCGTTGTTTGACTGCTTTTTTTATTTCTAAGGGTACTCTGAAATTGATGTCTCTGTCTCTCTGTCTCTTTCTCTGTCTTTGTCTGTCAGACTATCTGTCTACTTGTTTTTTTTCTCTCTCTTTCTTTCTCTCTCTCTTTATATATATATATATATACAGGACTGCGTGTGTCTCTTTCATTGTCTCTCTCTTTCTCTCCCTCTTCTCTATTCTCTATGTCTCCATCTATTCTCCTCTCTTTATCCATGCTTTATCTATTCTCTTTTTACCATAGTAGCTATTTCTCTACAAAGTATACGAATTATATGTTATGACCCCCATACTTCACAAGCCTCTATTGGAAATGATTTTTTTTCTTGTGATTGAGGGAAAAAAATTTCAATTGATATAATCACATGTTATGCTTTACCGAAAAATCATAAGTTTTATGAACAAAAAAAAAACAAAAAACAAAAAACAAACAAACAAAAACAAAAACAAAACAAGAACAAGAACAAGAACAACAACAACAAAAAACAACCAAAGAAACCAACATAAAAAAACAAACCAACAACCAACAAACAAACGCACAAAAAACCCACAAAAAATCAGGGAACAAGAAACAAAACAATGATATATAAGACAATTTTTTTTACCCCTACTTTTTTAGAAAAAAAAAAAATAATAATATTGCAATGCTTTTATGATGTACCATACCTAAAAAAATTACTAAGTATTGAAAAAATGAAAAAAAAAGAAATAAGGCAGAGTAAAAACCAATTCTTGAATAATAAACTTTTTTCATTATGAAGAAAAGCACTCGAATTAAATGCATCCATACCCCCTCCCCATTTTTTTCCTATGCTCTGCATTTTGATGTAGGTCGACGTGCCTGCCCAGGCGAGTCCCTGGCGAAAATGGAAATATTTTTTGTGGTGACCTCGCTCATTCAGAGATTTGATCTGCAGCCAGCTGTGCCAGGCCAACCACCCAGTCTGAAGCCTGTAGAGGGAATGCTATTTTCCCCCGAGCCATTCAAGATCAGATTTGTAGACAGACGAAGCATTTAATCCTCTGGAAATGACAATCGTATATCCTAGTGCTGGCAAGGAAAGAGAATGTTCCGCATGATGGTGACGTCGCTTTAAGTTCTCTTAGAAATTATGAATTTTTACTGAAAAACACAAGCTCTGATAATTTTTGTTAAATGGAACCATATATAATTAAATTTACTTGATTTAGCTATTCTATTGATGATAATACTTGCTGTTTTGCGTTTAATCAGCTGCAATGCAGGGAAATAAAAACAAGTATTTCCTACTTCAAAAACGATTGAGATTTTTTTTGGCAACTGATTCACGGCACTGTTTCGTCCCAGCACAATAGATTTTAATCCAGAAACTACTTTATTATATGCCTTAAAAAAATGAACATACACAATTGTACCGTACACGATGGCATAAGAAACTATTTTTGAAATACTCTAAGTACATTTCAAATGGATGTTCGGTAAACGCGACCTTTTGACCTATTTGGAGTTTTATGGTTACTGAAAAAAGGTAATCATCTTCTTTTCTAATCTAGTTAACGTACCTTCTATATGCTAAATCAATGAACTACAGCTTAATGCTTAAAACGCACAAACGTGCACTACTATTAAGTAATTGGTAAGGGCCCAATACTTTTCTATCTATAATTTTTCTCAAAAGAACAAAGACTGCGCAGCTGGGCAAAGAAATATTTGGCGTATTCGAGTTGATCCCTTTGCTTCATTTGTTCCCGTTGTAAAAAATGTTGATCCGTAGACAACACTCTTTGTTTCGACTGACCATCATTACTTCTCTCTTTTTGTTAATCAATTCCAATCCTTTCTTTCTGTTATCGATGTCCTATAATTGTGGCAAATCTTCTGTTTTTCTCTGTAATTAATACAGTATCATCAGCATATCTCAAGTTGTTTACGTTTCGCCCTCCTAAGTTAAATTCTTTATACCCTTCTAGGTTTCACATACCACTTTCACTGTAGAGAGACAAAAGGTCTGGGGAAAGCACACATCCTCGTCTAACAAAATGAATTTATTTTTTGATAAGTAAGATTTTTGTCGATCACTTAATTATGATCGATGTATATGAAATTTCGAACAGCACTTAACTATATCTAGGTCTTAGCATGAATTTTTCAACACGAACCGACATATAATAAATCGGGCAGATAGTCTCAATTCTTGTCTCAATGTATTTACATATCCCTTTTTATTTGCAAGGAGGAGGTGTTGGGGATAGAAAAGAGAGAGAGAGAGAGAGAGAGAGAGAGAGAGAGAGAGAGAGAGAGAAAGAGAGACAGACAGAGAAAGAGAGAGAGAAAGAAAGAAAAGACAGGGAGGAGAGAAAGTAAGAAAGAGAGGGAAGGAGAGAGAGGGAGAGAAATCGACAGCAAACACATCCAATCTAAAGAGTCTTATCTTGTGTTTGTGTTTATAAGAGAGAGCAGACATAAACACAGACCCATCTAGCTAGCTAGATAGGAATTGATAGAAAAAGGGGAAGAAGGATAAAAAGTGATGTATATGAAATATATATATATATAATTGTATATATATATATATATAAAATATATATTTAATATACATTACTTTTTAGATAGATAGATAGATAGATAGAGACAGACAGACAGAAATAAACAGATAGAAATAGAGAAAGAGTGAGAGAGAAAGGAAGAGAGAGAGCACAGGATAAAACACGAACCTAGATTTATGTGTAATTGACGATTAAAAGATAAGAATGTTACCAGAATAAATGCAGAAATCATACAGATCGTGGGAGAGAAACTGCTGTCGTAAACTTAGTAATTCTTTTTTCAGATGAAAACTTTTTTCATCAATCTCATCTTATAGAAAGCTTAAAAAATATCTGCGTTCGTGAGTCTTTTTAATCGATATCATTTTCAAAACATATAAGGTGTGTGTGTGTGTTTTGTGTGTGTGTGAGAGAGAGAGAGAGAGAGAAAGAGAGAGAGTATTAACAAGAACTAGAATGAAGCAAAAGAGTGTGAGAGAAATGAGGGTGTAAATAGGATGACGATTTGGCATATTGGGAGAGAAGAGTGACACAAGATAGACAAAAAGGTTAAAGAATCCTAATAGGTAGAAAGTGCGTCTGAAAAGTAGTATGATGGAATATCATAATGGGGACAGACACAGAGAGAGGGAGAGAAAGAGAGAGAGGAAGAGAGAGAGAGAAAGAGATAGATAGATAGATAGATAGAGAGAGAGAGAGAGAGAGAGAGAGAGAGAGAAAGAGAAAGAGAGAAGAATGAAGCAAAGAGTCGGAATTTACTACTTTATTAGATCAATAAAACCCTAAGCCATCTTCGATCATCATATCCTCGCTTAAATCCTCTACACCCCATTTGCAACATCAAAACAAACTGATGGTCTTGTACACACACTTATTCATTTGCAAAGACCCATTGAAACAAAAGAGAAAGAGGTCTAGATTGTCACTATGTCAGCTGGGTTATCCGAGCAAGTAGCGGCCTAATGCACAATGGCCTTTGACCTCCAACAAGCGCCGGGAGCCAGAACAAGAAATATATTTTTATTCGTGAAAAATGAAAGCGCAGGTGAAGCTTGAAAGTAAAAGCATTCTTTCAGTACGCCACATATCATTTCAAAGTAGAATTTAAAGCACCTGTTCCTGCACTAAATCTTTCCATTGCGCTGCAGCGTTTGCTATGTTCGCTCCTTTAGTTATTGTACGGTGTCGGTAAAGATAATCAAAATGTAGGTTACATATCCCAAAGAATAGAACTTAGGGCTATTGTTAAATTCTTTGGTTCGTTATATATTGTTCCAAATGCATGTTGATAAAATCATGTCTTATTATCTTATCATGTGGTCTTTCATTGGGCCTCTCCTGATGTTATCTCTGCAGCCGAGGTCACGGAAACAGTAGTCATGAGTCAAAGTCACAAATTTGGATGATTGCCACATGTGCAAAAACAAACCTTGATGATTCTTTTTAATTAAATGCATAAAACTAATATCGCCAGCTATCAATTTATACCACATAAAGTAAGTTATGAAATCTGAAAACAGTTAGACTTCGCTATCATACAACATTTTTTCAACGTGCAAGAGTCCATGTCTGCCAATTATGAATGACAATACTGCTGCCAGTAAAAAAAAAATATCAGAAAACTTATCAATTGCAAAATACTGTAAAACCCTCTGCGAATAACACATTGCAAATAAAGTGCATTGACGTCTCCTGTTGCTATATTTTATTACACACACAAACACACACACATATGTATATATATATATATATATATATATATAATTATAAGACCAGGGTTTGCTGAGTCAATCCTGTGGACCTGCTCCAAGTATAAAAAGTTTGGGGAGTTGGGGGGGGGGAAGAGTTCCCTGCTGCATCACGCGTGCTATCATTGTTCAACAAGACCTGCTCTAGCCTAGATCTAGTTTTCCTCTTCAGTAGTAGTACTGCTCTTAACGTCGACAGATTCCTTGCTTATATCTCTGAGCTGAGACTGTCTGTTCTCTTTAGTAAAGACTTCAAAAGTTTAGGTTAACATACGTATAAATCAGATGTTTACATTGTTAACATTGTTTAGAGTGAATTATATCTGTTTAGACACAAATTCTCTTATTTGGTTCCTTCTTTTGTGTTGGTGCTGTATTCTGAGCTTTTATTCAAGTTTCAGTTGTATATTGCTAATCTAAATCAATATAGAACTCGGAAACCATCTAGCCAGTATTCTACATTTACGTTTTTCAAATCTAAGTTCGTGGATGATTCAAAAAATTATGGGTGCCAGGTAAGAGATAAGATAAGTGGAATATACGTTGTGGAGATCTAGAGCTACGTCTATTTTCACCATCTGGATCAGATCTTGGTTGATCTATAGATCTAGATCTAGGTCCAGTTTGCCGTAGATCCAGATCTAGATTTCGATCAGTGTCAATAATAGATATGGATGGTTAATCAAGTGTTGTTTGTTGTGGTGTGGTTGGGGGGGATTTGATTTTCATTGAGTGTTTCTACGTATCTGGATCGTCTTAAACGACGTCTCTTTTCTCAGCTGCCATCGTAATATCGATCTATCTTCCATAGTTAATTATATCACTCAGACTGAGGTGGTCTTATCGCTGATTGGCCTAGGGGTAGATCTCTAGATCTAGATCTTAATTGAAGAAAAAGTAATGTCAAAAGTCTAATTTTTATCTATTGACTAAAAACAATGCTTTTTAAAAAGTGAGTATCATGTCCCTAATATTTTGTTATTTTTAAGTGACTTTGTAAGTCTGTGGTGATGGGCGACAATCAATGTGTAAGTCTGTGGTGATGGGCAACGATCAATGTGTAAGTCTGTGGTGATGGGCGACAATCAATGTGTAAGTCTGTGGTGATGGGCGACAATCAATGTGTAAGTCTGTGGTGATGGGCGACAATCAATGTGTAAGTCTGTGGTGATGGGCAACAATCAATGTGAAAGTCTGTGGTGATGGGCGACAATCAATGTGTAAGTCTGTGGTGATGGGCAACGATCAAACTTTTTAGAATTACAGCTATCTAGTGAAGTTGATGGCCGTTGCGGGAGGCATTTATTGAAGAACAAATAATATCTAAGGTGTAATTTTTATTGAATGACAACAAAACATTGATTTTTTTAAAAAAATGAAGGTCATGTCCTCTAATCTGATGTATAGTATTTCATAAAAAAAACTATTTTGTTATTTTCAAGTTTCTGAATAAGTCTGTGGAGATAGGCAAAAAATTGAGGAGGAGAGCACACAATGAACACTAATTTTTATATAAGTAGGGATATAGGCTATAAATATACATATATATATATACATATATATATATATATATATAAATTTATATTCAAACTCTCAAACTGTCTTGTTCTATACCCTGTCTTAAAAGTCTTACATAGATCAAGATATTTCCTGGTCTAAGCTATGAGAGAGAGCGGAAGATAGTTCAGGTGCTCTAGGTCTTTCCTACAAACTAAGAAGAATATAATTACTATGTAATTACGCAGGCTTTATGAGATCAAAAGCGGTATTTTCATTATCCTTTTCGTTATATCATATTCTATCACTTTGATTACAACCTAGTAAAGAACAGATATATCTTGAGTAGTTTCTCTCACAGCTCAATTTAGAGAAAACAACTTTTGAGAAGAGAAACAACATTCTGGTGCCTGAATATTATTTATGTTCCCCTCACAGCTTAATTTAGAAAAACAATGAGAAGGGAAGCAACCATCTTAATAATGGAAGCCAACGTTAAAAATTAATTTTCGGCCTTAGCTTCATCCAGCGAAACCATTATGATCCTCTTTATCATAAATGTTTTAATTTTAATAGTCTACTTTTAAAATTACTGACTACTTCACTTCTGCCTAGTGTTCAATATGATTAGTTTGTTATGCTAGCAGAGATAGAGGGATGCATAAAAATTAAAAATAGATTATTTAATTGAGTAAATTAAAAGAAAAAAAAATCCCCCTTTTTCTGTCAATCTCTTTTTTTTTTAATTTAACCATTTCTGAATCACCTTAAATAAAAAATTCTCACTGCTTTTTTTTCAATATTTTGCTGTGTGAAGAATTGTTTTTGTTCCTCCCTAAAGCTAATCAATCTGTTATCTCACTATAAGCGAAAATAATCTCCCTAAAATATGTTATAAAGTTAACAATAATCACTAGAAATTCGAAATAGTTTAATCTGTGTAACCAGACCTAGGGGGGTGGATATTCCCTTAACTTACTTAGTCACTACTGCAATAGGACCCACTAGTCTAGTTACCTATAGAAGCTCAGTGCTTCTTCCTACTCTAAGTAATTGCAGGCCCTAACTGGTTATGGTAGCGTGCCTAGCAGCCGTGCAATACTACAGAGTTCACACTCTTGGGTCCTTGAGTATCAGTGGAGTACTAAGGCCACTGTTCCCTAACTAATACGAGTGGTTGTCGAGACTTGACAAGAACAGAATAGCTACACAAAAGAGAAAAAGTTAAAGTTACCACCTATAATATGTTTATTCCACGAATACTCAATTATTAATGAATTAAGGCAATTCTCAAAGGATAAAATACAAAATACAAAGATGATTCCCAAACAATTACGTGATAAAAGACTAACAAATGGTCAAACTAAGCGCCAAGCAGATACTCGAGATAGAGTGCAGATATTATACTAAGATCAGATACTAAAACAAAATGGCCAGAATACTAAGTAGAAGATACTAACAAAATGGTCAGAACAGAAGATACTAAGAACTAAACAAAATGCCCAATAAAAATGTCTAATACTTGATCTAGATTCTAGATCTAGTCAAAATAGTCAGAATGATAATACCTAATAAAAATGCCCAATAGTCAAAATGCCTAATAGTCAAAATACCTAATAGTCAAAATAGAAAATATCCAAACAAAATGCCTAATAGTCAGAATGCCTAATAGTCAAAATACCTAATAGTCAGAATGCCTAATAGTCAGCCAACGCTCGAGTCACGGTGATAATCACGTAGAATTAAAACAAATGATAATCCAACACAAGTAGCTTTTACAATAGTTCAATAATATTCACAATAACTTCTCACTAAAATTCCAAACAATACTACTAGTACTATTCAACGTGGCCTTCAGATACTCCAAAAAGATACTGACAAGGAGTCTTTCCGAGCTCTACAATTTATAGTACAAGCTCAGTCGGCAAGACCCCAGGTCAAAGAGTTCCCTGGTTTCCCAGTTCGTCCTTAGAACAAGGGCCAATGCCGACCGAGGAAAATCTACTCCGTCGAACGGAACAACCTGTTTCCCCAACTAAAACATCACCCGACCGAGATCATAGAATCAACGGAAGCCATCGTTACATCTACGTACGATTCCAGCATCCCTCGATCAAAGTACGTCCAAAACCGGCCGAGGAAAAGCCTCTCTGGCCAGCTGGACAGGAATAAAAGAACAAAGTATCTTTCGAATTATTGAAGAAATAGGAATTAACCGCTAGAGGGGCGGAGACTAGTTTCCCGCCATTAAACTAAGTCTACTAACAAGCTAGAAGCGCACGTGGCTCCACCCACAAGCTCATTATTGACATACTACAGATCTGTTCTAAAGGCCTACTGCTACTGCCACAAATAAGTAAATATACCAGCCTCCCTACATTTGGAGTGCTCTAGAGATTTATATTTTTTTAAAATGCATCCACCAAATGACATTTTATTTATTACTGAGACCTTTCCTACTAACACAATTATTACAGTTTGGAATATATACAAAAGTAAGTATCCCACGTAAAAAGATGTCGTTTTTCATGATTTGCCCTCGTAAAATGGTGGTATTTATTTCTCATTTTTGTAGTTTCGATTTTACAAATATCACCCCAAACTATTAAAAAGGAGCCCTTTAGAGCTGTAGAATTTTTTAGCTAATGATTTATGCTGGCAAAACGATTAAAAAAACATAAAGCTTTCAAATGCTAACGGA
Organism: Elysia crispata; assembly: GCA_033675545.1. NCBI lineage: Eukaryota > Metazoa > Mollusca > Gastropoda > Plakobranchidae > Elysia > Elysia crispata. The sequence continues at coordinate 83,010 of JAWDGP010004321.1, read as the reverse complement.
TTGCTTAAAAATTAATTCACTTGTCATAAAAATCGTTTCCATGATTTTTTTTTTAACAAAAGAAAGAACTATAAGACGTATCTCTCTCACAAATAAACAAGGACATCTTTCCTGCTCATATATTTTATTTTCTCATTTACGTTCTCACAGAATGAACAAGTCCTCCTACCTTGCAAAAGAAAAGTTCCTACGACAGATAAAAGAGGAGTTTGTTTGCAAACTCGACAACTTCATGGCCGATGTAAGTCCATATACATATTGGATGATGAATTGTACTTCGAAGAAAAATTTTAGCAACGCTATAGCAGAACACAAAGTGGAATATCGAAGGAACTTCTGGCTGACTTGGGCTAAACTAAAATAAACCTAATTTCAAAAGCAAGGACATAAATTCTCTCTCTAAATAAGGCGATTTGGAATTTCTAAAACTTTGCACATAAACCGCAACAGTGTAAAATGTTACCTTAATCCTGAGATCGAAGTTTAAATGAAGTTGCTTCTATTCTAGTATAACTGAACTTTCTCACCATTTACTACAGCAATCAGTGTCATTAACATAAAACTGCAAAATAATAGAAACGCTTGAATAAATCAAAGTTTATATAATTATATAAATGCTGTTATTCTAAACTCCCATATTTTAAAGTGCAAATAGAGTCTTATGTTAATAATTAAATTTCTCGTGGTTTTGTTTCATACAGGTAATAACAAGCATCCAATCTTCTACAAGAAATAGGGGAAACGAGATTTTTGAAATGGCCATAGACATTTTAAGCCAAGACTTTCCTGATGTAAGATGAGCGATTCTGATTACAACACGACAATTCTCAGTGCCGGTTGTTGGTCAAATCTCCTTGACTATAGATTTTTCAAGCCAAGATTTTATTGATTTTAAGACTAAGATAAAACTTCGAATTTTATAATGATATTTTTCAGTATCAACAGTCGGTCAAATCTCGTCGTCTATAACATCATGGATAATATTTCCGATGTTAAAAGTAAGGTTTGTAAAATGATATGTCTTCCTGCCGACTGCTGGTAAACTCGTCTCGTCTTAAGACACTTAAAGCCATAATGTTAAAAGTAAGACAAACTATTCTTATTATAAACTGATACTTCTCGGCTAGATTGTAAGTTAAATCTACTCTTCAATACATCGCCAAGATTTCCTTTATTCAAAGAGTAAGAAGAACAGAATAAATTTGTGCCGATGATCCAATGATCCATTTTTAAGTCTGAATAACTATCTAAATCATACATTCATAAACTTTTCCTTTCTTTTTCTCTGTCACTCGCTCTTTGTGTACATGATTATAAACACAAGCAATTATTATTACCCACTGTATTATGTTATCTTCATACCATATTGACGAGAAGTTTATAACAGTTGTCCTTTATGCCCTTTATGTCATGCTGTGTCGCGAAAATTACATGTGTTTTATCTGGTAATATTCTACTTAAATGATTTTATCTGCGTATTGTTAAGTCTAATCACTAATGTTTGTGTTAACAAATGTCATTCTCTTAAAAATCAGTATTGCTGTCTCTTATTTTTATGTGTTATACCACTCCTTTCTTTTATATTACTTGATGTAAGTAAAATTGAACTTTTACCAGTTGTAGAGAGTAACAGATACTATTTTTTAAGGACAGATGAAACAGCTGCACCACGATTTTTTGTTGTTTCAGACCTGACGGAACAGGCTGTGGACCTCCAAGATGAGGTGTCAATGTTGAAACAGGAAGTGAGTAAACTCTCGACAACGATCGCCGCAGAAAAAAACCAAATCAAAAAAAATTTCAAGCAAAAACGATCATCCGCCAGAAAGAGGTGAGACTAAGTAGATCAGCTAGAAAGATTAAAAAAAAAACGTCAGGGCTACTGTTATTTTGTTGTATTTTCAAAACCAATTTGAGATATTTCTTTCAGGCATTATTTTATATGTGCAGTAGTACATAGTGGCCTGTCAAAAACACAGGCTATTAAGTGGTGGCAAGTCATCCATAATCTTTTAGTGGTTCGGTAATTGAATTAGGGAATATCATTGAATTTTTCCACAAATAAGGATCTAGAGACCATTTAATATAGACATCTTAAAACGCAAAATGTAAGAGAATCCTTACAAGCAAATAGAATTAAAGTTATATCCATGCGTAAGAAATTATGAAATGAAATAGTATGCACTTCAATTCTTATTATTTTACACGAATACATGAGAAGTTGAGCTCACCGTGGGTGTTTTTTTTCCACTTCCAGATGAATGAAAGAATCGAATCAACAGAGGAGCATGTAGGATCTCTGAGGAAACTGCGAAAGATCTTTACAGCAAAGATTGAGGTAAGAAGTTGTGATTTGTTAACGTGTTAAAAAGAAGTTTTCACTTTCCCACTAGAAAACTGTTCTTTAAGTATTATAATGTGTAATATTTAGAGATATTTTATCTACTGTGGCATTGAAGCCGAATCAACTGTTAGAGTTAAATGCATAAAACAACCAATGGATTTGGTACATACAGTATTCACAAGTTTCATTTTCTTTTTATTACAAAATAATCTTTTATATAAGAGTAATTAAGACTATGGATCAATCACATTAAATTCAGAGGGGATCATTGGACTTTGATTAGTCAGCAGCGGAGCATTGGTGTTAGCAGGACCAATAAAGGAAAGTTAGAAACTTTAAACTTTATTGACTATCATGTTGCTATGATACCAGGGTCTTTAACAAATCATTGAAGAATATCCAGAATATCAAATCAACAAGGTGAAGTTGTTTTCTTTTGTTTCACTTTTGTAGTCTTTTTCATTCTAGTGATACATGTGTGAGTTGAAAGATATTTTGCTCTAAAAATTCCCGATACTATCAGTAAATGCTATTATTACCTTTAAAGTGGGGTGAAAAAGTATCTCTTATCTGATATGTAATTAGTGTTAACAGTGACATGAAATTGCACGATAATTATATTCTATCCCATAAAGGAGCAGCTGTTAGGTGTTGTCCTTGATGTTGATATCATTCTTCCAGACTTCCCGATGTGGTGGCAGTAAAGACATCAAGCATAGCCGGGACTGATGCATCCCCTAAAGTTAAGCCAAGAGCAGCAGCAGCAGCAGCAGCAGCAGCAATGCCAAATACCGCTGCACCATCCAATGCAAGATCCTCCCATGGACCACCTGTATCTTTGAGGTATAAATTTTCAATACCTCTGACACGTTAACTGTCTGGTTATTGATTTTTTTTTATTATAGAGATTAACTCTACGCTGGTTTATTCCACCAATTGATAAAATCACAAATAGTTTACCTTGTTTCACCACTTCTGATATTTTAATATTCTTAACTTTTGGGGTAGCCTGCCTTCTCATTTTCTGTTCATGTGTTTTGTCTGGTGGTTCCATTTTAAAGTTTTGCAGCAAAATGGGTGCCAAAATCAATCAATTTACCCGGCTTATTTTTTTTTCCTTCTCGGAAAGTTAGTCTTTGGTGCTTATGAGGACTTTTCACTACGGGAAAGAAAAATCCATAATGTGTCTGCACCTGTAAGAAATTAGAATAATTAAGATTAATATAACTACACTATATAGAGAGGAGAGAGGCACTTAGCTTAATGTAGCTGCAGCCGATTAATGAGCCAATAAGTTTAATGTGATGGATCTGTTAGACAAGAAAGCCATTAAGCTTAATACGGCTGCATTTGATAGGCATAAGAGTCTCTACATTTAATGTCGCTGCATCAGCTAGACAATAGTGTCTCTATGTGTACATAGTTTTCTCCATCCACAGTGAGAGGAGACACTTCAGTGCCGCATGCCCTGGAGAAAGTTCTCAACCCATAAGCGAAATTGTCACACTGCTCTCGGATACGCACATCCTAATGATTGATAACAGTAGTAAATCAGTCAAACTTTTTAATTTACAGGTGAGACTGTCAGACACGATAACTCTCAAGATCCAGTCAAAGTTTATATCTATGAATAAAGCCGCAGTTTTTCTTAAGTATTTAAAAATTGCAGTTTGCGAGGATTTAGCTGTAGATTATTTCATGATTTAAAAAGCAATAGCTGATTATAACACTCAGAAAACACGACACAGTAAATGCTAAACTAATATATATCTCAAAATTGGATTTAGGTAAATTGTACACAAACCAGCGTCATCACGAACAAAAACTGATCGAAAAATCAAAATAGGCCAAGCCCAACTTGATACATAAATTTGAAATAAGTTCTGCTGTCTGCTGTCTAGTACCTAAGAAATCCAAGTGGTTCAATAAATACTATAGAGACATAAACCCAAATTATGACGTGTTTGAGCTGCCTTTTATCGTTTTTGTTTACTAAATTGGCTGGGTCAGAATCAATACTTGATTCAGATATTTCTCAAAGTGTGGGGTTATGACAATACGTTACTCTTGTAAGAGTTCCTAGAATAAACCCTCGTTCTTTTCCATGGAAGAGAGAGAGAGTGCGGGGGATAGACTTATAGAGCGAAATAGAGAAATTGAGAGAGACACACTCACACTTTTTGGTCATTCTTAGTCAAGTGATGAATTTTTTATTTATACTTAGATACATGGGCAGAGAGAGAGAGAGAGAGAGAGAGAGAGAGAGAGAGAGAGAGAGAGAGAGAGAGAGAGAGAGAGAGAGAGAGAGAGAGAGAGAGAGAGAGATAAATCCAAATAGAAAAGCAAAAACACCACACTTGGAGGACAACTTGGTAATAAAAAAGGATCCAAAAAGGACGCGTGTGTGTCTGTAAATAGTGTGAAACAAGGTTTAAAAAGAGACAGGCACACCACTTTATAACTACGGGACTAAAAAAAGAAACAACACAAGTATAGATTAAACATAAAAACGTTTCACTTTTATTGTGGCTTCATCAGAGTGTGTAGGAAAAAATTGACTTCAACAAGTTATACAAAACATTGGGGGAGCTGGGCTCAGACGGGACAAATGATTGGTTGGGGGAGGGGCAGTGCGAGAGAGAGAGAGAGAGAGAGAGAGAGTGTGTGTGTGAGAGAGAGAGAGATAGAAAGAGAGAGAGAGAGAGAGAGAGAGAGAGAGAGAGAGAGAGAGAGAGAGAGAGAGTGAAACTAGTAAATAAAGAGTTGCTGAAGGGAAAAGAATAATGCTGATAATCAGATAAGATAAAGAAAAAAAAATTAGCAATGTCCTGACAAGAGGGCAAAGCACAGTGAAATCATAACGAAACAGGAAAAAAATGAGCGCGACTTTTCGAAACAGTAAAAGAGGGAATAAGAAAAGGGAAATATGAAAAAGGTAGAAAGAGGGGGGGTGGAGGTTTCACAGCTAGTAGACCGGCATGCAGAGAGGAGGAAAGAGCGAGAAGGAAAGCGAAAAATATGCACCACGTAGATCAGCGATAACAAAAGAGGTTATGAAGGGGAGACAAAAAACACAAGAAAAAAAACGAACGGATAATCTAGGGTAGTTTTACGGACTGTGATAAATGAAGGACCTGTAACAAGTTTGGATATCGTGTGGCTACATTCATTTGTGTTCATCAAGAAAAGTCTATGGTCTGTATGAAAGCAAATTTAGTAGAAATTGCGGATAGTAAAGATTGCGGTCTAAATATTTGTTTCTTGCGGACTAAAAAAAAAAAGTTGTCTCCTAAGCGGTCAGAAAATTCGACGAGCCCAAATTTTTATCCTATAAAATCAAACAAAAAGTCACTGCAACTGAAAGTATAGCTATGTCTTCTTAATGCAGTATATTAAAATGGTCCCGAAGCAATAATGCTGTTCTGGCTTCAAAATGCTCATTCCACGAGAGTTGTGATGATTATGACTCCGAGAACTTCTTCAAACGCGACGTGAAGATTCTGGAATATTCAAATAAAATCTACTTCTTGTTAGTTGAAAACTATTGCGTTTCTTTTTTGAAATGTCGGGATTTAAAGTGGAATCAAACACACGGCATTGCATAACAAAATGAGGCGAAAATTGTATATCTTGAGAATTACTCTTACAGGCGATGAAAAGCGCGTTTGCGGGCGCTTTGCCGGCTTTGGCAAGTTTATCGTTGTTTACCGTTTGCCGCGTCCGACTGCTGACAGGCGATCTATAACAGATCTGCCCGCCGCTCATACCTGGAGCAACCGTGTGTGCTATGATGAGACCGAGAGCTCATTACAAATATCCCATATTTCAAGCCAGAAACAGGAAAATGGTAAGGCACAGATCAATAGACACCAATGAGTAAGACATGTGTAAGCGAATAACGAATAATGTATTAAAGACAGGATGGCTGACAGATGGGTAAATAATAATAGGGTAAAAGAGTGAGATCAATCGTAACCTGCCAATACTGAAATCACAAGATGCATTTACTTCTGGTAAACGAGAGATAGAGAAGTAAGGGACATATGTACGGAGGGAGAGAGGCAAACTGGCATAATCAGACACACACACCCAAATTGCAGGTTGGTGAGGGAGACAGAGAGAGATAGAGAGAGGAGAGAGGGATAGAGAGAGAGAGAGAGAGAGAGAGAGAGAGAGAGAAAGGGAGAGAGTATGAAGGAGACAGGTATTATAGTTTTATTACACGGGTCAAATATTTATTATTATTATTATTATTATTATTATTATTATTATTATTATTATTATTATTATTATTATTATTATTATTAATGTTATTATTATTACAAGTTGAAAACCCTGTTCTCTTAAAGGGTTACTGGAGTCAATTTGCCGTGCCTGGAGTGCGTGTATGCATAAAATAGTGTTATGGTCTTGATATCTATCCATATATGCCTCCACCTATCACATTTACATGGAATCTAGGTCAGCTGATTAGAGCTTAAATCCTTTTCAAATAATGCACATTGATTAATTCTACACTTTCCCAGTTTGTATTTAGATCCATTGAAAAGTTTATTAGAAAGCTATAAATTTGCGCGTGAAGTGCATAACAATGCTCTGTCTTGCGAAAATTTTTAGCCGCGCAGTTATTTAAACGTATTACCAGAATGAATATTTAATAACAATCTGTAATTAGAAGTGGATTTTACAAAACTAGTAAATCATTATTAATCCAAGCCTGGTTTGAGCCTAGCTGCTGTAAATATCTAGGCCCTAGATCTAGAACCTATGTCATGGCAAACCTTTTAAATTCTTTACTTAGATCTTAAACTTTAACGATTAGATCTAGATTTATTCGAGACGGTTTTGGATCTGCCACCGCCTACATTATATGTGTACTTCCAGTTTCTGTTTCAATCCTGCTATCTCTGCCCAGTTATGCTTACATGAAGTAGTTCGCACATTCATCTTTTTCTTTGAAGAAAACAATAATCAATTTTTTGCCTGTAATTAAAAAAAAATCATAATTTTTGTTGAAAAATAATATTGCAACTCCAATCTTTAGGGCAAATTACAACCTTATGCCAAATTTGATGTTCGTAAGTGGCCTAGAAATGCTCGGTCACTTTGTCTTCATTTTCGCGTAGCTTTTTTATACACTTATGCTTATTATTATTATTATTATTATTATTATTATTATTATTATTATTATTATTATTATTATTATTATTATTATTATTATTATTATTATTATTATTATTATTATTATTATTATTATTATTATTATTATTATTATTATTATTATTATTATTATTATTATTATTATTATTATTATTATTATTATTATTATCACCATCACGATCACGATCACGATCACCATCACCATCACCATCACCACCACCACCACCACTACTAATATTATTATTATTATTATTATTATTATTATTATTATTATTATTATTATTATTATTATTATTATTATTATTATTATTATTTTTTGTTAATTTTCTTGTTTCTGATGTCAATGTTTTTATCGTTGTTGCTTTTGTTGCTGCTGTCTTTTATGCACTATTTTTGTTGCTGCATATTTTTATTTGTAAAAAAAAAAAAAAAAAAAAAAAAACTATTATACAAAATGGTAGAAAACGACTAGAGTCTATTAAGTTTCGTAAAATTTAACTATACAATTACACACCGCACAAAATATATTTTTCTACAGTCATAGGTTTCCATCCAAGAAATAGACAGAGAAAGTAGGTTCTACTGAACAATTTCTTGAAGTCTGGTTGGAACTATTGGCCGTTCAGCAGTGATGGGCAGTAATTAAGATTTTACGTCGAAAAGTTAAGGCAGAGAAAACGGAAAATATATGGAAATACATGGAAAATTTACATAGGAGCCAGCCGTGAATCATCATAGATAAGGAAAAAGGCAGGTATTATAAATTGTTTTCTCTTCACCATACATGTCTTAATTAAAACAGATAATAGATCGCTTGTTTTTCACGAACATTGCGATAAAGCTCCAATTAATAGTATATTTAAAATGAAAAAAATGTTATTTCTTAAAGAAGTAATATCAGAAATTTCATTTTTTTTTAAATTTGCTGTAATGTATAATTTACTAGACTAGAACACGGACGTTCAAGTCTTTCTCTCTTTTCTCTCTCTCTCTCTCTCTCTCTCTCTCTCTCTCTCTCCCTCTCTCTCTCTCTCTCTCTCTCTCTCTCTCTCCTTATCTACTTATCTATCTATCTATCTATCTATTATATATAGTTATATATATATATATATATATATATATATATATATATATATATATATATATATTCACGCCTCCTTTGTTCAGGGTGATCACCTTAACAGCTTGCAGTTCAGCATCAATCCTCACCGTCTAGCAGTGATTGACTCTGGTCCCGGCAACACATGGAAAGTGGCTTTGACCTTCCTAGGTGACAACAGAATTGATATACTGGAGGTAACTCCAAAATCTTTCAAAAACCTGGTGAGTGACAGCACATCTTCAGAGATCCTTAAATAATCAAGGACCTTGTTTATCGGCCCTGAAGTTAAAGTTTTTTTTTTTGCCACTTCTTTATCTCATTCTGTGTAACCAGCAATGTTTGCGATTAACAGCACATTCTGGACCGAAACTTTTTTTTTTCATAAACGATTGCGGTTTATGTCATTAGACTTTATATCTGTTTTCAAACTATGGGTGCCATATCGAGCTCTGAAGTATGTCTGCGCTTCATTGACTACCTCAAAGCATTTGACAGAGTATGACATGTTGATAAAAAACAAGTACTGGGACTAGACAGCAGCAATCAGGGAGGAGCCCTGAGGTGCTATATTAAGCCGTTCTGATATATGGATGCGAGGCTTAGACTTTTGAAACGGATACAAAAGGAACTGGAGGCAACAGAAATGTGATAGCTATGAAGAATACTGCGAATGTCATGGACTGCAAACAAATCAAACGAAACAGTGTTACGAGAAGCTGACACAACAAGAGCACTCATTGATAGAATACTTAAACGCCAATGAAATTGTTATGGCCCTGTGATTTGTTGCTTAATCGCCTGGTTTATTTTCCATAGAATATTTATTCAAGTTAAGCATGTATTGTAAGATCCTAAACGGCTCTATCAAACATTGTAGTGGTAAAATTATCTTCTTTTAATAACAAAGTATATTAAAATTACGACATTACTGCCGAGGAGACAAAAGGAAGATTAGCTTAAGCGATGATTTTGTGATGAGGTTTTTTTTATCAGAAGATTTACGTGCCCCTCAGTCTCTGGTTCCTCAGTCTCTGGTTGTATCCTACACAGAACTCCATACCGTGGAACGAGCAATGCTATTCAATTACAGCAGTGACCAGCTCGATCCTGGCTCTCGGGTATTGTTTCTATGAATGGATAGACTTGATTGACATTACGGGGTTCCCCCTAAATAGATTGCGTAAGTCTCTAAACACAACATCTAGAGCTCTTAAAAATTCTTTGATTTGCGTAATTGGTGTGTGTTCTTCTCTTGCATAATAGTCCTTTTTTTAAATATCTTATTTTTGCACACTCAATACCGACTTTTGTAATGTTAGTAAAGCTCTTTTTTCTCCTATTTAAGATTAATTACATTCTTTTATGTCGAATGAGGGTGACAATTTCCGCGCTCAATTCATGTTCAATTTATAAAGAGAACTGAAGAGAGGATAACATAGAGAACGCGTGCAGTGTAATTTACTTTCTATTTTCTACAATGCAAAATTTGCCCATGCAGTACACTTTTCACTAATCAAAACGAGACTAAACTTTTCTGACATACATTTTATCTTATAAGCTGCAAAAAATGAGGAAAATAAAAGGGAAATACTTTAACAAGAATTAGAAAAAGATTCAACCGTGACTTATTTGACATCATAGATGACTCAGACTCTTCTAGACCAACTTATAAAAATGTTCACATCTAATCCATAGACCATCTTCCAGAATTAGATAACATGAGCCTCATTAATAAAGAAACCCACTTGATTCACTCCCTAGAGACAACCAAACCACAAGATAACAATATCAAGTAACATATATCTTTGCTCTCTCCTTACTACACACACAAAGCACACTCTTTGCTATTAGATTCTTAATGTAGCTGTATGACCAGAGTCAGGAGGTCCGCTTCACTCCTCATTAATTAAATCATTAATATTGAAGTTTCGCAGACGCCTTATTATGTACCGCTGATAATAAGTGATAACATAACTAGCGCTTGATTTAGCTTGTGTCTCGTGCAAATCGTCCTGCATTGTTTATATCACGAGGGCGCCTAAGTTGCAAACTACCAGGACCTCATTGGGGTCTTGTTAGCATCAGAGTAATATAAAGACGTACATAGTTATTATGTTGTGTGAGAATACAGTTGATACCACACTGCAGTTCTCTGAAAAGCGAACTATATTAGTATTCAGTAATATTAGAGCATCGCTTGCACTCATCATAAAACCCTTGAAAAGCGGTTACTTTCTCGGCGGTAGGGCTAGCATCAGAGAGTGTAAATAGTTACATTCTAGCATGCAAAGAGATTATGCTAAGTACCGCTATGTAGTAGGAGTTTATGCAAATCATGTCTGTCAGTCTCAAAATATACCTAGCTTATCTAGCCAAGGGACCCTTAGCATCGTCGGCGAAATCTCTAAAATCTCATTGTATAGAAACAGGACTCAGGTAAACCTGTAAGGTATGATGGGTGGGAAGAAAGATTTAGAGAGAGTGTGAGAGTCGAAATACAACTTTATTTACATCAAGTTCCTGCGTGTTAAATGAGTAAGAGAGAAAGAGAGAGAGAGAGAGAGAGAGAGAGAGAGAGAGAGAGACAGAGAGAGACAGACAGACAGACAGATAGACAGACAGACAGACAGGCAGACAGTGAGAGAGAGTGAGAGAGAGACAGACAGACAGGCAGACAGTGAGAGAGAGTGAGAGAGAGACAGACAGACAGGCAGAGAGAGATAGAGAGAGAGAGAGACAGACAGACAGACAGAGAGTGAGAGAGAGACAGACAGGCAGAGAGAAAGACAGAGCGAGAGAGAGAGAGAGAGAGAGAGAGAGAGAGAGAGAGACAGACAGACAGACAGATAGACAGAGAGAGATAGAAAGACAGAGAGAGAGAACGAGAGAGATAGAAAGACAGAGAGAGAGAGAGAGAGAGAGAGAGAGAGAGAGAGAGAGAGAGAGAGAGAGAGAGAGAGAGAGAGAGAGAGAGACTGACATGAAGTTGCAGTTTAAAAAAGAATGCTGTAATTCCCCCTTTTAAGACGTACTTTTTGTGGCTTATTCAAAACCGTATACATCAATCTCAGGTATTCACACTTCAAAGAGACTACACCACCAAAATCCTCCTCCCCATAAACTGAGAACAAATAGTAAAAGAGCAACTAGAATTTCATAGAAATATAGCTAAGATACACAGAAATGATTACTAAAAAGAGAAAAAGAGGTCAGGTTATTTTCAGAAGAAAATGCGGTAGTCACCAATACGAGAGAGAGAGAGAGAGAGAGAGAGAGAGAGAGAGAGAGAGAGAGAGAGAGAGAGAGAGAGAGAGACAGACAGAGAGAGACAGACAGACAGACAGACACAGAGAGAGACACAGAGAGAGACAGACAGAGAGAGAGACAGAGAGAGAGAGAGAGAGAGAGAGAGAGAGAGAGAGAGAGAGAGAGAGAGAGAGACGGAATAAGACCGAGAGTAAACACCATTCAGTAACCAATAAGTATATAACATGTAACTGAGAGAAGGGAAACGAGGGACTTAATAGCGAAATTTTTTGCACTTAGGGAGATCAGGCAGAAGACATAGAGAAAGAAACACTATCCGACCACCAACAAACCCGCTTCCATTCTTTCCAGATCTCTACCATCAGTTAAGTACAACATTGTAACAAAGGAGGAACATGCTTCCCCCCCCTCCCTTACCCTATTTTTCACCTTCCTTTAATATAGCACCATTTTCAAGGGTTATTTAGGTTATTCAGGTGCGCACAAGCTTACATTATTAATTTCCCTATAAAACTTTGTTTCTTTAATATTGGGATATCGTTGAGTCTTTGTTTTGTCTTTTTCATGCTTGTAGGTGACTCATCCCAAGTTCTTTCCAATATAAGTTAAGCTCTATTAAAGTAATATTACATTACCTAATTTCTGGTGACGTAAAACATAATATATCAAAGAAAGTTCCTTGATAGAGACATCTTGAGAACAAAATTATAATAATCAAAAACCTAGGTAGACAAATCTTGCTTTATAAGGCTCTAGATTTAAAATAAAGTTATAAAATTGATCTACTAAACTGGAAAAATATTTGCAACTCTAAAATGTCTACCATGCGAGAATAATCTCCACCGTTTAATGTATATATCTACATGTATGCACATGTGTGTACTTTTTTGCATAAATATAAAGTATAATCCAAAATTTGAAAAGAAAGAAGACAATTTCCGTTGTAGCCATAAATAAAACCCATCCACGGGAGGGGAAGGGGGAAGGTTAAAGAACGCAATTCTATGCCTTCGGTGGTTCAGGATGGACATCACTGAAGAAAAATAAATCTCTCAATATCATACAGAGGAGCTAGCTTGTACATCATTATTTGGGCAGCAACTTTCCATGTAATCCTTAGAATCACGTACTCGTACAATTGCATGTAGGCCAAGATTGTATTAGTATAACCAGCTAAATGTTTCAGACTGAGACCGAGATAGGCTTATATTATATATCTTATAGCCGAATCTAAATTATCTATGTCTTGTAAAGATGTAGGCTTTAGACTCTCCTACAGATCTCTATAGATTCGGGTTAATGGGGAAAATCAGCTGATTCAAAAATAAAGCGTTATGTCAGACAAGGATATGTGCTTTCACCAGACATTTTCTCTCTCAACAATTAACTTACTTTGCTTAACTTAGAAGTACATCCAGGAATTAAAGTATCAGGGCACAAAGTAAAAATCTTGAGATTTCCTGATGGTATTTTATTAATTGTATTAATAAATAACCACGTCTCGATTCACACAAGAAGAAGAGCCCTAATGAACCAAATCTGATGTACGGATGCGAGGCCTGGACAATTTAAAAACAGTTATGAAAGGCAACAGAAATGTGGTTTCTACAGAGAATGCTACGGATCTCAATAACTGCAAAGGGATCAAACGAAAAAGTTTTACGAGACGCCGACACAACAAGATCACTCCTAAATACGAGGGCATATTGATAAGTTTTGCCTCCAAGTCCATAACTTTGGAAATAATGAAGACAAACAAATGATACTTACACCAAATGAAAGGTCATTTTATTTAGCACCAGATGACATATCATTTTTCAACATAATCACCGTCCCGTTCGATACAGAGCCGCCACCGACGGACGACCTGTTGGATGCCGTCAGCGAAGAAGTCAGCAGTCTTGTCTCTGCACCAAGAAAGAACAGCATTCTTCACATCTTCGTCTGTCTCGTAACGGTTGCCCTTGAGGTAATCCTTGAGTTTTGGAAAAAGGAAGAAATCGCTCGGAGCAAGATCTGGGCTATAAGGCGGGTGCGGTAATGTCCGCAGGCCTAAACGATCTAAAGCCGTGCGAGTTTCCAAACTTGTGTGAGGGCAAGCGTTGTCGTGATGGATGATGGAAACTTTCTCACTCCTTACCCGTCGCAACCTCGCTTTCAGTTTCTCCAGTGTGTTCACATATTTCGTAGAATTCACGGTGTTGCCTTGTTCCAAAAATTCTGTGTGAACCACACCCTCACTGTCCCAAAAGATTGTGAGAAGCACCATCATCCATCACAACAACGCTCGCCCTCACACAAGTTTGGAAACTCGCACTGCTTTAGATCGTTTAGGCCTCCGGACATTACCGCACCCGCCTTATAGCCCAGATTTTGCTCCGAGCGATTTCTTCCTTTTCCAAAACTCAAGGATTACCTCAAGGGCAACCGTTACGAGACAGACGAAGATGTGAAGAATGCTGTTCTTTCTTGGTGCAGAGACAAGACTGCTGACTTCTTCGCTGACGTCATCCAACAGGTCGTCCGTCGGTGGCGGCTCTGTATCGAACGGGACGGTGATTATGTTAAAAAATGATATGTCATCTGGTGCTAAATAAAATGACCTTTCATTTGGTGTAAGTATCATTTGTTTGTCTTCATTATTTCCAAAGTTATGGACTTGGAGGCAAAACTTATCAATATGCCCTCGTAGAATTCGTAAACTCGAGCAACCTTTTTTGGTCATGTGATGAGAAGGGAGAAATGAAAGACATCTTGTGACAACTAAAATGAACGAGGGAAAGCGGAGCATGGGAAAACAGCCTTAATAGATGAAGGATATACTAACAATGTGGCTTAACCATAAGCGGGAATAGTGACAAAAGCCTCAAAGCGATGAGGAAGGTCAAGATCGCATATGCTGAAAAGCGTTTGATTGATTGATTGATTGAGAGGTCAGAGTCCTCGAACAATATAAAAAAAAATTATCAAAGTTCTAAAAGATTTAGAAAGGGGTATGTCAGTTGTATAGGCTCGGATGTCAAGCACTAGATCTATGTTGCTGTCCTACACAACTAATGCTATAAAGGTAAATAGATCTATGTACTTGGATCAGAACCTTATTGATATTGCTACCTCAATCTTTATCTGTACGAAAATGTATTCCATCATGCACACACACACAAGAAATATTAAGAAATCTAGACCTCTACTAGTAAATTACATGAACGCCTTGTCTAGAATCTAGAACAGAGGCTATTGTCCTAATGAAAACACACACACACACACACACATATATATATATATATATATATATATATATATATATATATATACTTTTAATATGAGAAATTATAAAACATGAAGCATAGAGAGTGTGTGGGGTGCGACTGTTGGAGACGATAATTATTTAACATTAATGGAAATTTTATATATAACTTGCGGAACACAAAAATATAGAAGCATATAAACGCATTTAGGTGATTGAGGTAAATTATGGGCTGACATTCTTTTGAAATGTTTCTTCAACTCTCAGGTAAATATCCATGGCGCATGCCAGCCATGCAGGACGGGTGTTTGGTCATGACTACCATGATAAACACAATGGTTAAAGTGAGGATTCAAGACGGAACAAACATTTTTGACAAAAAAGGTTTGTCAGCATTTTGGAACCAGCACTGCACTGAGATATGAAAAGTAGCTACGCCATGAAATAATTTGTTTTCCAGCAGATAAATTTTTTTTTCATAAATGCAGTTTTCTTAAACAAAGCCTGAAGTTTCTACATTTTATACTGCTATAATTTTCAACTTTCATGTTGTTTCACAAATAAAAGTATTTTAAATATCGAGGATTTCAATCCATCTCGAGGAAAAAGACATTTTTTTTTAAATAGTTGGCTGCCTCAAAACGCGTCATTTTGTGGAGTTTCTACAATGGTCTATAAAAATGTCCTTACAGATCAACAGCGGAAGCAATATGTGTGTTTCTTATTGTTAAAGTTAAAACGCTTTTGTTCTTTATTCCCATTTCTTTCATAAACTCTTCGTGTGTTTGTATGTGTGTAGTTCACCTGCTTCGCGGAATCCTATCAGAAACAATACTATCAGTTTATACCTTTTCTTGTTTATTTCTATTGTTAGTTGTGTGTGTTCTTTTACCTATCCATCTATTCTATCTTTCTATCATTTTATATTTTATCTATCTTTGCGTTTTGTATATTCTTTTGTTTAGACATAAGATAAACTTGTTTTATTTTGCACCCCCCCCCCACCCCCGGTAACATTTAGACTTTAATGTGTCTATATTGTGTTAGTGTGAAAATGAAAAAAAGTAGGTGTGCGTGTATAAAAAAACAACAAAGTGTGAATAGATATTAAAAGTGTGTGTGAATATACAGAGTTGTCTATTTGGATATACAAGAGAATGTGTGTGTGGATATAGAGGTTGTATATGCGTTTAGGATTCTATCTAGGTTCTAGATTTAGAACTACAAGAGTTTTGAAATAATTTTAAAATGAACATAAATATCATATAAAGGTTTATGACAGTTGAAAAGAAGTTGATTATTCATGGGATTCGAAATGAAATGGTCAAACGTGGGAGTATCGTGTGTTTATCTGGGTGAGTGTTCATGATGATGGTGTGTACGTGACTTTTCTAGAATCTAGACGGATGTATAATTATATGTGCGGGTGGTTGTGTCAGCGCTAGTCTTTAGTTCAAGGTTTATGCTGTAGTTTTATAAGGCCAGGTTGGAACTCTTGAACGTTGTCATAAAGATGCCGGCCGATTTACATTTTGATGTTTTGTTTTATTACAGCTAGTCAATCTTATTAAGATTTAGTCTTAAATTTCCTATAGATAGAGTAGATCTTATTAAATTCTATACAAATAACTGAGAGAAGGAGAGAAAGAGAGACAGAGAGAGAGAGACAGAGAGACAGAGAGAGAGAGAGAGAGAGAGAGAGAGAGAGAGAGAGAGAGAGAGAGAGAGAGAGAGAGAGCATTTGACAAACAGCAGACAGGCAGATATATAGAGACAGAAGAAAGGAAGACGAGGTAGACAAGGAAAAAAAAGACAAAAATAGACAGACAAACAAATATACAGAGATACAAAGAAACAAGGAAATAAAGAGTGAGAAGTTGTGTAAAATATGCATGCAGAAAAATAGACTGAAGAGAGAATGAGAGAGAATTTTTTTTTCAAAGTTCTACATACATTCCCCCTCCCTCTTTTTGGCCGATACATTTGCTCCCCTTACTCAGTGTCTCCGTACTGTAACACCTGCAAGATTATTTTGCTACTGACAGACACAGACTCTCTTAATAGAGACAAAGAAAGACACAAGAGAATAAAACATGAGACAGAGAATATAGGAAATATATAGAAAGACAAATGTTATAAAGTATTAGGTCATGCCAGAGAGGTTACCTGTACCGTAACCTTTCTTGTCGTATCTACATGAACACTTTGCTAAAGCCAGACATAGACTCCCTTCTTCTCTTAACAGAGCCAGAGAACTGGGAGCGAGAGATAGGCAGACATTTCGGAAGTACAAGAGCTATTTTTACGTGAAGGAAATCTACGGTTTTTTTTTGACTAGTCTAGTCAATATTTATAACACATTTTTGATATAGACTAGCTATGAAAAAAAGGAGAAAAAAATCTCCAAAATGTGGGAGCTATGGTGACATTTTAAGGAAATGGCTTAAAATTGTTAAGAATTAAAACCGTAATCAAGATGCATTTTTGATTTCTTTATTCCTACACATTGAGGCGTAAAAAATTTCATCCACATTAGGATTGTAGATCTAAATTGTAAAAACAAATAAAAAGGGCTTGAATGCATCATTTCTTCCGCTGATATGGTCAGATGAGACTATTAAACCGCCCTTCTATTTCTAGAAGAATACAGAAGTAAGCATTATTTGTTTTTTGTAAGGAACAAAAAGACTTACGCCGAAAATTAAGTACTCAGTCCAGCCTCGAGTCAGGTGTAACTTTATGCCAAAGTAAAGTAATAAAAATTTTCCATAAATAGGTCGTAGGACTTTATTTGGTTTTTAGACTTAACGCTAATCAGATTTTGGGCCTAAGCTCTCTAAACCTTAATCTCTCTGGTCGCACCTACAAGAGTACTTGACAACAGTCTGTCACAGAGTGCGCGTCCTCCTCCTTTCTATCTCCGGTGAACTCTCCAGAATTCCATAGGTAATTTTTACAGCCCTAGCTTGACCTACGATGGCTAAAATAGCATTAAAATATTTACTCTGAGAGGATAGATATACATCCTCTCTGATTTAGT
Organism: Elysia crispata; assembly: GCA_033675545.1. Classification (NCBI taxonomy): domain Eukaryota; kingdom Metazoa; phylum Mollusca; class Gastropoda; family Plakobranchidae; genus Elysia; species Elysia crispata. The sequence goes on along the minus strand of JAWDGP010004321.1, from coordinate 64,850 downwards.
TACCTCGACTTTCCAATATCACACTCGGCCATTATCTATCTATCTATCTATCTATATATCTATCTATATAATCTATTTATCTTTCTATCTATTTATATATAATGAGAGAGAGATAGATAGATAGATAGATAGATAGATAGATAGAGAGAGAGAGAGAGAGAGAGAGAGAGAGAGAGAGAGAGAGAGAGAGAGAGAGAGAAAGAGAGAGAAGTTTGTAATTAAAGAGAAAAAAAGTCAGAGAAATTAAAAGATTTAGATATACATATTAATTGATTGATAAATATGTAGATGATCTACAAACATAGGAATGAATATATAAATAGATGAATGTGTAGCAGAATAGTCATTTAATTCACTCGGTTAGTTGATGGCTAAATAGATAAATAGTTAGATTAAAAGATATATAGAAACTTAAATCTGAATAGATAGATAGATATATAATTTGAAGATAAGTTGGAATAATTGATGAGAGTGCTCAACTGTGGGAGCATTTCATAGATATAGAAGATCTTACCTTAAATTCTCTGCATACTACACTTGTGTTTCAAGCGGAGGACAAAGGTGTCGCCTGTCCTCCGCTCTCTTCGGGTATGACTGAGGTGTGTTCGGTTGCCGTTCCGACCTTGTGTTGTTGTTTTGTTTTTTTCGTTTCCGGGCCACTGGTAGTTTTGTAGTAAATGTTTCTTTCTGTGGGGGCACGATGAAAATATTTCCCTTCTTTTGTTGAGGCTTGGTTTTGTTTTTAGAATGAAATATTTCTCCTCTATGATAAGGTTGCATCTGTTTGTTGCTGCTGAGTATGGCTGCGCTCTTTCGATTACATCCCATGATAAGTGGTATTCGGTTTTTGATTCCTTAAGTTAGATAGATAGATAGATAGAAAGATAGATAGATAGATAGATAGATAGATAGATAGATGGGTAGCATGACATGTTTGAGAAAGGTGTTTTGGTTAATAGCTGTGTATATCATAACGTGTCACCAACACGAATTCACGCTGCACGTGTGTCTTAAGAGATTCACTCGCCTGGAGAGAGAGAGAGAGAGAGAGAGAGAGAGAGAGAGAGAGAGAGAGAGAGAGAGAGAGAGAGAGAGAGAGAGAGAGAGAGAGAGAGAGAAGAATCCTTGAAACTTGTCAGACCTTTAAGCTCCTTGAGGTAGAACTCTTTGAGCTCTGTGTTTTCTATTACATCTAATTTCTCTCATACATTCTTTTAGCATTTTACCCGTCTCTTTCGCTTTTATTTTTTCTCTTTCTATGTCACTATCAGACTTTTTTCTTCTTCTTTCTTATCTCTCTTGTTTCTCTCTTCTTCTTCTTTCTCTATCCTCTTGCCTCCTCTTCTTTATCTAATATTCCCCCCTCCCCCTCTCTTTGTTTTTTTTTACTTTTTGTTTTTAAGTATATTTCAAACCACTTCCTCTATCATTTCTATCTCTTGCTTTGACTATTTTTTTCCACCACCACACGTGGTACTTTGCTTCTCTCTCTCCCTCTCTATCTCCTTTTATCTTATTCTATCCGCTATGACCATTGACAAGCTGCCCATGATGTAATCCTTTGTTAAGTCCAAAACTCAATTTCCTAATGACTGTTGTTTTTTGGGTGTCGGACATAGAAAAAATTTATAATGGAAGAAAAATAATGAAGCCTTGAATAACAGAAAATTAAAAATTACCAGAAAATGACATTAGGCTTGTATGCGCATTAGAGAAAAATTAACTGAGAGAATTATGAGTAGAAAAACTGTCCAGTGATAACTTAGTAGAACGTAGACTTTTTGAGATTGAGAAACCGGAATGAAGACAAAGATAGAGTGTAAGAGAGAGAAGAGAAGAGATAAAGGGAGAGAGACAGACAGAAAGACAGAGACAGAACAGAGAGTGGAGAAAGAGGGAATGAATGAGTGAGAGACACACCATATTGAGATTGGAAAGGTAGTTTAAGAGAAAATTTAGAAGTACAGAAAAAGAAAAAAATGAACAAATTATGTTTTGTTTATTGTGATCGCCGTCATACTGGAGAGAGAAAGGCTGAGATATTGGCTTTAGACTAATTTTTTCCAGAAATGTGTTACCTTCTAATCGGAATTGATAAACAAAGATGGTATGGATAATCACATTTCATATACGTATCAATTCCACAAGCTATTTTTTCTTACGAAAATCATCATTAATTGCTTTTGTTTGAATTCGTCCACCCCGACCTATCTGAAATGAATTTTGTATTGTTCCTGTCTATTTTGACTTTATTTCAATCATCTCTGTCCTTTTTACCATGCTTGAGACCCTCAACTTTCTAACCATGCTAAGTTTCATTTTAACTCATTTTATCTGTTTGTTGGTTTTCCTTTCTTTTTAATATTGTTTTCATTTTTCATTGTGAATTGCCCACTCCACACGCAATTGATCCATCTTTCTCCACAGTTACACCGATAAAAAATGTGCATGGTGTCGCCACTCTCCAGGACGGGTGGTTTCTTGTCTCAGACTGTTCGGCCAATTCTCTCCACCTGGTCACACCAGACGGTCGCTGGGACAGAGAGCTGTGGAAACTTCCTTGTGGCCCGGACCGTCAGGAAAAATTGTGGGGTGTGAGTTTGAGTGGTGATGTGTGTGTGGCTATTACCACGAACGCCGAAATATATGTTTTTGATATTGTATAACTTCGTACATATGTGCATGTTGATTGAGACTTTTCTATGTGAACATTTGACAACTTCTTGAGGCGCGACGCATTCTGCATTGCTATGTATTAATGAAAGACTTTCAAATGGGTATGGAAGAGAAGCTTTTGTTGTGCATTCCAAATGACCTTGTGAGAAAAACTTGACAGATGTGAAAGAAGTCGTTTGTAGTTTTCTGTTTTTTTTTTCTGCAAGAGAAAGTATTGACAGTATGGGGATGAACAGTATAAAATAAGTGCGTTTCTCATCACGTTCTTATTTAAGCATCTAACAAGGCATCAAATGTGAAAATAAAAATCATTTAATTTTAAGCAGATTGTGGACAACTATATCGTCTAAAATATGTATGCTCCTCTGTAAAATATGTCATAACTAGTTAACAGGAATATGTCTATCGATAAAGTGACATTATATAGTATGGATATTCATATATGCATGTATGTAATTAGTTATACAGGTGTTGTATGAAAATGGACATTATTGTAGAAAATTAAGAATATAAATATTTATAACTCTATAAATTGAACAGAAATATCAACCCAATCATTATAAAAAAAATAATGCTAGAAGAGAATATCCAATGAACAAACCAGCGTCAGAAAAAAAACCACTTAAATAATCACAGAAGAAAAACCTAGCAGAATAAATTGAACTGAAGTGGTATGTGAAAAGAATGAAATATTTTACATGCAAAAAGTTTCCACTAGCTTTTGTTCATTTATGGCATGGTCTATGTCCTACACAGAACTAGAATTAATAGAACCTGAATCTTATTCCCTCTTTGGATTTGTATGCATAGATAAAGTTCAGTGAGTTATAGCAAAATGTTCTATAGTTTCCACAGATTTCATTGATAGTAGATAAAAAACGCAACTGTTATTTTTGCATCCATTTTCAGTTTTTCTTTTAATAAACCACTTTCATCATGCTAAAGAAAGTTCAAGAGAAGATAAAAAAGCTTGTCCTTCAGGAACTCCCGATCACATAATTCGATCAATAAACGCCGACGAGTTACTGAATATTCTGATAATTTTTGTTTTGTTCGGAGAGTAAAAAAATATGAAAATACTCGAAATATATGAGTCTGCCTTCTTTTGGAGGTGCCGTTAACAGACATTTTAAGCCGACGTATCTTCTTATTGGCTTAATGTGATTCAAAGTCTTAAAGGTGAAGCAAATATCAAGAAAATATAACAACCAACAAACTGTGAGGTTTATTTACAAGAGCCTTTCATTGAACAAAGCGTAACAAATTCTAGCTCAAGCTGTGCAACTGTATTCATTTGATACGTGATTTTGCCTACATTCAATTTTTGTAATAAGCACACTGAAATGAGAATGTAAAATAACCTAAGAGCTTTCAATTTTTTTAACACGGAATACACACTGAAAGGTTGCAGCTAAACAAGAACAAACGATTTCCATGTATCAAATCTCTTTATCTTTTTTTTCCATCAAGGACTATTTGACCTTCATATACAAACTCATACTATATCTTATTTCTTCATCCATAATAGTTAGACATCCAAGTATAAAGTTTTAAGGTTTTTTTGTTTCCTCACGTATAATCACTTCACGTCTATTTATAACTCTTCCTATCTTTCTATCTATCAACAACAACTTTTTTCCATACCCAATCCCTTAAACGAATTAGTCTCTGCACTTAAACTCACACACAATTTTATCATAAATGTGTAAACCCAAACGACCTCATAACTTATAATGTAACCGATGTATTTAGTCTCATCTATTCCGCACCCAATATCAACAATATTATTGACCTTCATGTATCAACTCTCACCATCTCTTATCTCATCACTCACAATCGTTTGATATTTAGGCATGTGTTTTACCATCTGTTATTTTGTCACGCAGAATCATTTGATATTCAAGTAGTTCGTGCTTGACACTTTATATGACTTAGAAGACATGAAAAAGCTCAAATCTACTGATTTTTTTAAAGAAAATCTTACTAATGGTGATGATGACTCGTAGATTAGGGGGCCTGCTATATGTAAGCCGAGCATTCTGCTCCTCCCCCCCACCAAAAAAAAAAAAAAAAAATGGTCCAATTAGTTCCAAGTGATACTTTTTTTTTTCTAATCTCGTATTGTTTTTCAAAATGTCTTCTACACAATAAAACACGTTGCTCACCCTAACGTGCCAAAAAATATATGCTCTATCAAATCTACATTTTATGCACAAGATTTCTCTGAATTTTTCAGTATTATCCGGATCATTATTAATTGTCCTTTTTCGTTATTTAAGTCTAGAATTAAATTTGATATCAAGTCATTGCTTATTTTCATTAGTCGCGTCAGATCTCAAAGTTTAAATGGAATAATTTACCGAATCATTTCATCTAATTTTATATATCGTTTCGTAAACCTCTTTTAAAATTATATATCTTTTAGAAGTAAGATGAAAAGGTCAATGTAATGTCCGATATCGCTGAGTCCACTATACTATATTTTAAACACCGTAACAAAGTAAATGTTCAAACTACCTTTTTGCAATGATCCAGTTAATTTGTGTCTTTATTCTACAGAAAAACTCATGTCACTCTATCATATAGAGATTTGGCAATAGACGAAAGCAAGCATATGGCTAACACGATTTAGAAATAAACTGAGTTTGTATTAAATAACATAAAACAGAAAAAAGACTCTAAAACGAAGATAGCAAGAAAAGTATTTGCTCAGGATGACATAAAAATATCAAACTTAAAGTACAGGTTGATTGATTGGGTTATATAACTCGTAGTTTTAAAAGAAGACAATCAGAAATTACGAGCAAAAATGATTATTAAAAAGAAAAAGAAATACAGAAAAGCAACTGAAGACAAACAAGATAGAAAGACAGTCATGGAAAGGTTGATGAAATATCAATAGTTTAAAATTGAACTTTTTGACTTAAAGAATCAAGTTATATGAAATAAACAATCAAATTTGAACTGCCGTAGTAAAGTCTAATTTTCAAAGCCATTTATTTCTCCCTCTTTAATTTTAATCCTGACAACTCGTAGTTTCAAAGCACTTTTACCGCTTAATATATTAGATCAGAGGCGTGAAGTTGGAGTCGAGGACTGTCGTCTGCAGCAGATTCTTTCGTCGTAAACTGGAATACCTGCTTTGGACATTATCAAACTAAACTGTCTTGACAACAATATCTGGACGAATAATGACATTTAACATAATTGTGCATGGAATGTCTCATGCAAGAGGCTGCTAAAATATGTTTCACCATGCGTTATTCAGTGTGCAACACTTGTTCTCTTAAGTTTGAATCAACCGCAGTTTAACAGAATCGGTGATGGTAATAGTGGTGTAGATGCCCAGACTTGAATTGGCCTCCTAAGTCAGATTTCTGCCCCAAGCTTTTCATCAGCTGCGTTTTCTCCTAGAATATAAGTTTTTTTGTCACAGTTTCAGTTAAGAGCATTTGCTCATGAAGAAAATGATCATAACGGAAAGGGAAACTGCGTTCTCTCCAGATCGCTTTTTTTAAATATAAATTCGTTTACTTACTATTAACACAGCTCTAGTAAAAAGCACTCTTTTTTCAATCCCAATGTCACTCATAATCTCTCTTTTCTGAAAACAAGCAAAAAAAATCTATGATCTTTTTTGATTTTCTGATTTATTGATAAAATGGCTTTTAATCTTCTGATTATTCCTGTTTCATCGTACAACCATATCATGCAATATATTTCTGCAGTAGAAAAGCTCACAATTCAGCGTCTATCTTTTGCAAGCTTCCTGGTAGGGGAGAGAAAAAGAAAGAGAGAGAGAGAGAGCATATGGATCAAGACAAGTTCTCAGTAAATACTTAACATCCCATGCTTTACATATATATGTATGTATAAATATATGTAATCAATTTAAAAAGTGTAATCCAGGTCCATTGTAGCTGAACATCTCAAATCCGTGGCCTTTGGGTTATTCTGGTGCAAAGTTTTATTTTGCATTAGAATAGCACAAAGTCATGGTCTTTGTTTTATTCTTGTCCAAGGTTGTTTTACTTTTTTTGCACTTGAATAGTACTCACTCGTGACTTTCGGTTGAATTCTAGTGCAATATTTTTTGCACATTTATATATATATATATATATATAAATATATATATATACACATATACATATTATAAATCTTTTATATGTTTACATCTTAAAGAAACAAATGTACCATCCAGGGTCACCCCAGATTAAGTGCAGTGTAGGCTCTCAAATGATTGAATTAGATACTTATAATCAGGGTTTAAAAATATGGGTTTTAATATACCATCTTTTTACCTGCGTCTTTAATTTTATTTCAAAAAGTATTCCTAACTTTCCACTTTTCCATTTATCTTTTTACTGTTTTTATTTCGCTTTTCTTTTTGTCTCCTCTCGTGTTTCCATACATTTTGCCCTTTTCTGTTTCTCTCTCAGTACTGTATAATTCTCTTCTTGTCTCTGATCAATTTCTTTTGGCTTTCCTCTCTTAACTCCCATTTTTACCTTCTTATCTTTCATTTATAAACCCTTTTGTCAGCTTTTTCTTTCTTTCTTTTCCAAAATTTTAGTTTTTCATGCTTTCTATTTCGATCTATACTTTTATCCTTTTTTATTTACTTATCTATGTCCCTCTATCGCTCTCTCTCTGTCTCTCTCTCTCTGTCTCTCTCTCTCTCTCTCTCTCTCTCTCTCTCTCTCTCTCTCTCTGTCTCTCTCTTTTATTGTTTCTTTTTACCCAACTCTTTCTTAATCTATTTTGTTGATCCCTATGTCTCACCTCTACATTCAATAATTATTTCCCTTTCCCTTTTACTTTCTTCATTGTTTATGGTCGCGTCGCCTTCAATTCTCCTTCTATCTTCTTTCTGTAGGTTTGTACCTTTTTTCCCTATCGATCTCTTGACCAGTCTTTTCTCTATTGTCCCTCTCTCTCTGTCTCACTCTTTGTAGCCTTTTATTTCTTCTCCCTCCACCAATTCAAATTCATATTTTCACTTATCCAAAACTTGAGAGGAAATTTCTTTTTCCTTAAAAACTAGATCGGCCTTTGATGAGTAATTCAATGCTGTCGTGGAGGTATTTAGGTTCGAGGATGTTCCGAGCTGCATCACACGTCGTAGTGTTGTCCATAAAGACTGTTCTAGCCAAGACCTAGCTTCTTCTTCAAATGTAATTTTTCTTTTGGTATCAACATCTAGTTAAAAGATTCCTTTGTTTTATCACCTACACTGTCTGCACTCCTCAGTAACAACTTCAAAAGTTTATACATCTTATCAAATCAGACGGTTACATTATTAATTTATTCTCAGATTCTATTCATGTCTAAACTTTATATTTCTAATCTAGATCTACATATAAATAGACAGCCGCTTAGCCTTTCATATTTTTCTTCTACTTGCTTTATACCTCAGTTCGTAGACGATTGTAAGGAAGATGGACGCCAGGTAAGAGACAAGACTAAGTTGAAGATCGTTCAACTAATTTTCAGTCAAAAACTGTTTATATATTACCTTGTCTTAAAAGTTTAAGGTGGATCCAGATAGATCCAGATATATCCTGGTCTAAGCTATGAAAGGAGAAAACATAGTTTTTGTGCTGTAGATCCACCTTATAAAATAAATATCCTTGCGCGTTTTTTTATTGACTTTGGCACCTATGTTTTTACTGTATAACTCAGTCCTTATAGTATAATATCCTATCAATATTGCTCTAGTCTAGTCTAGATCCAGACATATCTAAAATTGTTTTCTCCAACAGCTCAATCTTGAAAAAAAAAACAACCCTGTATATATAGGAAGCAGCATACATGGTAGCTTAATTCAGTTTTTCCACTCACAGCTTAAGTTAGGAAAATAAACGTTAGAAGGACAAGCAACCATCATTGTACCAGGTAGCTGAAGTTGAATTTAGTTTTCTCCCATAGCTCCATCAAGGCAAATCATTATAGCTTGCTTTATAAACATTTTTTTTCCTAACATTTAATAGATTGTTGGCTATTAATGATTCCGCTTTCTTTCACTTTAGCCAAATTTGTAATCAAAATTTCTTTGAAATGCTATCAGAAAAAGGAACGCATTGAAAAATCAATAATTGGATTCTGTGAATTAAGAGAACAGATAATTTTTTTTCTCTTTTTTTTTCTGTTTCTTCCTCTATTTACACTCTCTTTTCAAACTTATATATTTCATAACGAAACTCTTATCGAATATAAAAATTGCGTTTATATATATGTATATATATATTCTACATAAAGATTAACTTAAAAAGACTTAGAAATAAATCAAAAGACAAAATGCTTTAACAATTTCACTGAAGGTATAGAGTGTGCAAAAACAATAATTATGTGTATGGAGATTTACTCAATTGACGCAGGACGCGCCCCGCCATGTCAATCAAGTCAATCCCATGATAAATATTGTACCCGACAGCCAGGGTAGCGTTGTCTACCGCTGTTATAGCGCAGCACTCACTTGTCATCTGTATGAAGGGATGTGGAGGATACCTCCAGAGACTCAGGGGCAGGTCACTCTGGTCACAATCCTTTCAACTCAAAGATCATCACTAAGGCTATTTTTTTACCTACTTTCTCAGCCCTAGGATCTATTAAGTAACTAGGACCTCGAACCAAAAAATTACTCGTCCACAGCAAGGGGATCTGAAACAGTACTGTTCAAAATAATATCTAAAGGTATTTGACCATTACAAGGAAAACTAGTTGATACAATTCGTTAACAACGATATACCTCAGTTTGTTTTTATTGATTTATCTAAAATGAAAAATATGATGATCACACACAGCACAGTATATGATATAGTTCGAAACAAAGATTCACACAATGAAATTCTCAACTCATATCTTGTCTTTGTAGGTATCGAGCCCGCAACCAACCCTAACGGCCACGACTTGTCTTTAATAACAGTGAAATTAAGACATTAAGAGAACAGGTCTGATATTTAGCAAAGTATGCATGTCCATGTCTGTGCTCTAACCAATCAATATATTTATTATCTAGTTTAATAGGATGGTAGAGAGAACCCCCTGGGTCTACATCTGTATCCTACTGGGTGCGTCAAAATATATTTCTTTGTCTCGTGTAAATCTTTTGTTTCTCATTAAGAAGGTAAAGAGAGGTTCCTTGTTATGTGATACTTTTGTAACCTGAAGGTCTTGGAAGAATTTGTCTGGATCTACATCAATATTTTTCAAAAACAATTATGATCTAGATCTGGTAACCACAACGAAATATAAGCTTTTCGAAAAAAAATGTTGCGATGAAGTATGAAAAATGTTATAGCATCTTAATGATGATCTAGATTTATATTTCGACTGAGGACTACTTTTAATCCATGTTTGATTGTAGACTATTTAGATTATACTTCTAAATATAAATTATGATTACACTTCGTTGATTGGAAAATGTAAAGCGCTCAAAATTACCCTGATATTTTTTTATCCTAGTTTTATACCTTATATTCTTAATGGTTAGATCGAAATCTTGATCTAGAGTCTGACTACGCTCAAGTCTATGTCTTGATCTTAACCTTCATTGAAAAGTCCTCAGATTAATACGATTTTTGATCTAGATCTAAATTCTATCTTTCAATAAAGATCCTAGATTTGCATAGATCTAGATCATGATCCAGACCTCGATCTCATTTATCTCACTAAGCTTACTTACTTTCCTTTTAAAATTAATATTTCGAAGAAATATGCTATTTAATCCAAATCTAAGACATCCAATGTGCATTAAAAAAAAAAAAAACCAAACAATTAATGTAATCTTGTAATCAATATTCAATATGAATCTCAGGGGTTTGAAAAATTTAGGTTTCATATTCAAACCATTGAAAGAAAAAGTTCAAAAACAGTGTTTTGCATTTAAAAAACAAAAAAAAAACAAAAAACAAACAGATATGACGCTTTTCTCTTAACTTGTAAGAAGCCGACTTTCGTTTAAATTTCATTTCCTTTTATTTTTTCACTCTTTTAAAAAAATGTTTATCACTACACATTTAATGTGTTTGAAAACAATGATAGCTTATTTTATAAAAGTTATCTAAATAAAAATTTCGAAAAAACTGAAAATAGCGATTTATGTGTTATTTAGTTCCTGATAACTAATTTGGCAAATCAAAGTTGCCCTTTATAATATATATATATATATATATATATATATACATATATATATATATATATATATATATATATATATATATATGAAGAGAGGCACACAAAGAAAGAGAAAAAAAAGAGAGAAAAAAAGGGAGACACAGAGAGAGACAGAGACACAGAGAGAGAGAGAGAGACAGACAGACAGACAGACATATAGACAAACAGAGACAGAGGCAGACTAAACTAGAAAGAGAGGGAGGGAAATAAAGACATTAGACAGACAACAGCAAAGAATAATAATAATCGTGATAATAATAATAATTATAATAAAAATAATAATAATAATAATAATAATAATAATAATAATAATAATAATAATAATAATAATAATAATAATAATAATAATAAAAATAACCAAAATCATTAACCTGTTATCATTTCAAACAGTTTTTATCAGACTTAGAATGAAATGTGGGAAATTCTTCTTTTTTTCGTAATGTTAGGCCAGGTTCTTTAATTTGCTGGGTTTAAGAAAATGTTAAGGAATTGAAATATTTATAATCACAATCTATATCTGAACAAAATCCGGATGACCAGCTGTGCGATAGACAAAATTATGGCCGTGTTCTTGATGCAAGAATCTACAGATTGTCCAAGGGTGGTAGATAAATTCAATCAGAAGGCATGGTAGACATGACTTATTTTGACTGCTTCATAATATTAGATATCGCGGTTAAATTTTGATCTACAGTTCAAAGAAGCTAAAATATGATTATTAAAAAAGATAAACATTTTCAACGAATACTTCATTTTAAAATTTATTATCCTTTTTAGTAATGTGGGATGCTTGAAACCACAGAACTTTACTGGAACTGTTTATCAATTAACAAAAAAGCATAGGCTGAAAAACAAAAATAAGTTGAAGAAGAAGAAGAAGAAGAAGAAGAAGAAGAAGAAGAAGAAGAAGAAGAAGAAGAAGAAGAAGAAGAAGAAGAAGAAGAAGAAGAAGAAGAAGAAGAAGAAGAAGAAGAAGAAGAAGAAGAAGAAGAAGAAGAAGAAGAAGAAGAAGAAGAAGAAGAAGAAGAAGAAGAAGAAGAAGAAGAAGACGAAGAAGAAGAAGACGAAGAAGAAGAAGACGAAGAAGAAGAAGACGAAGAAGACGAAGACGAAGACGAAGAAGACGAAGACGAAGAAGACGAAGACGAAGAAGACGAAGAAGAAGAAGAAGAAGAAGAAGAAGAAGAAGAAGAAGAAGAAGAAGAAGAAGAAGAAGAAGAAGAAGAAGAAGAAGAAGAAGAAGAAGAAGAAGAAGAAGAAGAAGAAGAAGAAGAAGAAGAAGAAGAAGAAGAAGAAGAAGAAGAAGAAGAACTTTTATTTGTCTTATATCGTGCTAATTTGCCTTTCAATAACGGCAAATGTAAATATTTCTGGAATGGCGATGATGACTTTGTATGATTTAGAACTGCTATTTCGCTTTTTGAATATTTTTTGATATGTATTTTAACTAATACTAACTTTTATCTGGAGTGTTTTTCAGAACCACAGGGCTAGAATAAAGATGCTACGAGTCTAAATTTGTAGAACATGTGAGTTCAAGGTCTGTTATGGCCTGGGAATTATTTGTCAATGGCTCAAAGCCTTAGTGCTAGAGCGAAGATTCTCTGATTTTGTAAATCTGAAGTCTGTAATGGGATGTGAACATTTTGTGAATGACTCAAAGCCACAGCGCTAGAGCGGAGATTCTCTGATCTTGTGAGTCCGAAGTCCGTTATTACCTGTGAACAAGTTGTTTGTCTCGGTTATCACCTATTGCTCAAAGAACAAAAACTAAATGCTCGTTTCTTATTTACTTCAACTTATTAAGAAATGTACATTTGCAGTGTCTTTTTCTTATTCTGTTTATTACTCTTTCCCATCTTTTATGATAATAATTTTGTAAATTTACGGCAACTGCTTAAAAAATGCATCCATGTATTTAATATATATAAATATAGATATATCTTATGCACTAGATATTTATCATGTCACTATGATGTCACACTTGTTTTTGGACAGAGTATGCAACATAAACATTATCTGCGTCTTGGTGAACTCTGTTTTGGGGTGTAATAATTTAGAATATCTAGATGATAATTTAACGACGATTTTTCCCTAGCATTGTCTAAACAAATTTGAACATATTTCTTTATGTCTCCAAGTTCACTTACATGAGAGTGCCCTTATTCATACGTACATTTTTGTTTGCACACAAGGAAAAAAAGGTGTATTATTAACTTAACTAAAATGTCAGATTCTAAAAGTAAAATAAAAATGTAAAATGTAAATACACCATATTTATTTCTGTATATTCAGTTTAATAAATTATATTTTAGTAATCTTAGACTGTATTTTTAAGCTTGAGCGTTTGAATATGTTTAGTGTTAAAAAAAAAAACAGACAATTTCTTCATTTTTCATGACTGCATTAATAAAAGTCAACAGAAACAGAAAAAGAAAAAAAATATAATCTGGTTAATGGAGAATAGACCATAACAAAACTTAAAATATCTGCCAACAAGGAAATCATAACACGAACTCTTTATTAGTTTAGTCAAGATCAGCAGAAAAAAAAAATATCGAGTATATAATAAAGGGGTAAGCATCCTTTCAAAACATTAAGTGTCTTCAAGTGGAAACCTGATGTAAAAAAACAAAAAAAAAAAAACCAAAAAAAAACAAAAACAAACGTGTAACTTCGTGAATTATTTTGAATTGGAAAACAAGTTATCATTCGAAACAATGCTTGCGCAATATGGTTGATTGACGTTAAGGGAAATATAATATAATATATGTATATATATATATATATATATATATATATATATATTATACGATATCCACAAATTTTCTTGGTTACTTCAGTTTGCAACAGCATTATATTTTGTTTAATTATGTCAACAAGTTATATGTTATTTAAGAGCAAGGTATTAAAAGTTACTTTATCTTTCATAAAGCGAAGAAAACATGTTGCAACGATCCAAACGTTGAAGCAGTAACCAAAGCCACAACGGTGTAGGCAAGCCAGTTCGTGGGTTCTGTCTGTCTACCGTAAGATGCTGAAAAGAGGATTTTTAAATTGTTTTTTAAATGTAAATAAAATAATTGCCTTCCGATGAAATTTTAAAATCTTTATTTTTATCCTGTATTAATTTTTCAATTTTTTTTTTTACTTTTCTCAAAAAGATTTTAATGATTTCATGTGTTTTGAAGATTGTTACATTTATCATTTCTCTCACTGTTGTGCATTTATCTCTTTCGTAAACAATATCACAGAAAGGCGGGTCTTTAATTGTTGAAATATTTTGGAATTTTGTTGTAAGTAATTTTTTTTATCTCAAATAATTTAAACAGGGATGAACTTTTCTGAAACATGCCACAATTTTGAGTAAAGATCTAATGTTTTGCTCACTTTTTCTTGAGTGTCTCTCTTTAATTTTACATCTTCTATCTATAGATATGATTTTAAGCTTTACATAGGAATGTAAGTTCCACGAAGGTAAGTGACAATACCCTTTGAACTGTAGTCAATATAAATTGTTTTTTACAGTTTGAAAAATTCAACACACAAAAATTTTGAAATTAATTTTAGACTTAAAAATCACAAATTTTGAAAAATCATTTCATGGTTCTGTTTTTGTATTGTATATATTTTGTACCGCTATTTGCTAAACGCCGTCAGGTAATTGTTTTTACAGTGGGTTTTCTCTTTTTTTTTGTCTTCGATCTTTTTGTCAACGTCTCATAGCTCAGTATCCAGAAAAAGAAATAGCTATAAAGTATATTTCGGGAGCTTTCAAACGTTCTGAAGTCTTTAATCGATACAGCAATTAATCCAACATGAGATCAATTTAGTTTCCAAAGAAGTGAAACGCATTAAAACTAATCCAATATTTTTTTCCTTCTCAGCAATGCGTAATGATTGAAGACTCTGAAATTTTGTGGAGTAAAGGAACATATTACTCGGCCGTAATGTGACAGTCTTGGTTTTACTTACCGGCCTCGCATCTTTCTCCTTGATAGCCATCGTCACAACCGTCAATACAGAATCCACTGAAGTTATCACAGGCGTTGTTTGGTCCACCACAATTGGGACTGCAGATTTCTGAACAGTTTGCTCCAAAAGTGTTGTGAGCGCATTCTGTCGCGAAGAAATCCAAATATCGAACCCTCAAAATGTATCTTATCATTCTATCGGCATTTAAAGCATTGAAGGAATGGACCTTGAATGAATCATAATTATAATAAATAATATTTATGGTTTAGGTGACACTAAATATATAACCTCAAGCCTTCAGAGTGTTATAATTATTGGTGGAAAAGGTTACATGAAACTTAATAATTGAAACAATGAAATCAGGATTGCAGGAACGCTAGAAGTAAACAAAGTATGACAGGTTTTATTACCTTTATTTTACATATAGTATATTTAATTACAAATAGTAACTCTTCTTTACATACGATTTTCTTCACCGTAAAAAATATCACAAGCTTTAAACATGAAAATAGGGATAATTAAATATCAAGATAAACAATAACTATATGATTGTTCAGTATAGGCACACAGCATGTCCATTTAAGTCTAAACCTACGTAGATATGAGATATTTTGAAAAAAAAGTCAAGTACTCCAATTAAAAAGTACAACTTTGTTTATGTCAGTAACTTGCGTGCCGAGATATAAATCATCATCATGTCTAATCGACGTTAGGGACGTAATGGTGACATTTTATCTGTAAAAGTTAATATCATGGAATGTATTCTTCTTTCTTTGCGATGTTTTTTTTTTTTTTTTGCAATTTGGAGCAAAAAGCGAAACACACGCTGCCTTCGCGCTGGCATGGAAGATAGAAAGACGCTGGCTGTTTGTGTATTCGTACTGGAGTCCGGGGTTGAACTGGTATAATGGTGCCGTGTATGGTACACATGTACCGCCAGTTTACACGGGACTGACGCTTTCAGCCTCCGGCAAACGTCGTACGGGACGCTGGCTGTTTGTGTGAACTCGTACTGGAGTCTGGGGTTGAACAGATATAATGGTGCGCTGTATGGTACACATGTAACGCCAATTTACAAGGGGACTGACACTTTCAGCCTCCGGCAAACGTCGTATGGGACGCTGACTCGAGTCAGGTCACGCCATAACCGTTTATCATTATGTTATGCTAAAAATATGATCATTATAAAAGAATTGCTTAAAAAAAATAATGTTAAGATGAGGACGTATCTCTCTAACCTCCTTTTCGCTGCTTTATCTATCGAGTTAAAACCTTTGCAATCTCTAGTTATGGCAGGTCCAAATTAGTGGGATAACAGTACTAGCTGTGTATAGAGCTTTTCTAGCCTGACTTCCTTCTGTTAAATGTGAAGACCTGAAACTTGACCAGATTCTTTACCTGATAGCGATTGATGTTGTTGAAGCGGCATGGTCCAGAGAGAAAAAGTGAGTGGAAAAATAAAGAAGAGAGAGAGAAAGAGATAGAGAAAGAGAGAGAAAGTAAAACAAAGAAATATAGGGATAAATAAAGAATGTTAAAGATCAAATGTTACATATTTCACGAACTCATAACACAAGCAGAAATACGTATAAAAGAATCAAAATGTTTTTTTTAATTAAATATATGTCATAAAATAACAATATGTAAAGGTTTGTTTATGGACCACAAACCCCTTTTATGTTTATGTTGAAACACTTTTTTGTGGCTATATGAAACTTTTAATTGTTTGCGAAAAAGTGAACGATAAAACTTTAAGATTTCCCTAAAAAAAGGAAAAAAAGTTCTAACTTTCCTTTTACCTTGGACACCATTACGGATATAATTTTAATGCTCTCAATTCAAGTTATGATAAAGGAATCGAAATTAACATGTTTTAGACGAAGTGGTTTGGCACCTCCTCCCTATAATATTATCACTCCATTAAGGAATACACATTTTTTTCACTTATCTTTTCTTCTTTTATTACATTTATTTTTTCTCACCTCAGTGTTGGATTCTTCGGAAAACATAGTGAACTTTTATTTTCCTCAAACAACTCTCACTGAACATAAAAATCCTTATTGCTTGCATGTTTTCCGAAAGCTGTGATCACATCCTTGGTGAAAAGTATTACTTTCAAGATAATAGGATGTTCATCACACAATACAAAATTTACTGCATGTGCTGTCACAGTTTCTTTATAGTAACTTGTTGTGTTCTGAAGTTTTATAAATTTAACACAAATATATAAAGTCTCAAAGGACTTCATGTGATAGCTTGAAGTGAAAATTTATCGTGAAACAAGACGGGATAAAGTGATTTTCCTAGTTGCATAACCGAACTCATATTTTCATAAAAAATAACTTTTCTCTCTAATTCTCTGCATGTTAATTGTAACGCATTGCACTATAAGTTGATCTATTCATTTCCTCACCCTTTTTTTGGTGCATAACTTTTGGGTAGCGGATCGACTAGATCTATGTATATTGTTTTATTTAGTTGCATAATGTTTGTATTTCAAGCCTAAGAACTTAGTTTTGTTTATTGAACACAGCCCGCACTTGTATGGTCAAGATTCTTCTGGAATCTCCGACTTAGTTCTAGCATAGTAATGATCTAGTCACCCCTTGTTTATCTTTGTTTTGATTGGTTGCTAATTGCTTATGACGTGTACCAAGAATATTCTCTTACGATTTATGTAATTCTTTTTCTGGATGATTCGACGAGATTTTGCGTAAATAAGAATCGAAATTATGTTTAGTCAGTCAACATTTAGTCTACAGTGAGTCAACATTATCGAGTCTACAGTCAGTCAACAACATTGAGTCTACAGTGAGTCAACATCTAGTCTACAGTGAGTGATTGTGAAGTCTACCTACATGAGTGATTATTGAGTCAACCTACAGATATTGTACAGTCAAGCTCTTACTTTGTATTAAACGTTTTGCAATTTTTACCTGGGGGCTTCGGACTTTTTTTCTACGGACGAGTCGTGTGATCGGCTGTAAATATTTTCAAACCCCTAGACAAACAGAGGCTAACAGATCACCCCCATCACCAAATCTGTTATAGTAATTAAACACCACGCCACTACCACGAGTCCCACAATCCTACGAGCATGCTGCAAAATATGTTGGTAGTTGCTGATCCTCGATCTCCAACTAGTATGTGAAGTCTGGAATCGGCGGACAGCTCTAAGGCACTACTCTTAGTGGTCAATGATCTGAAAGGCGATTACCAGCAATGCGCTGTAGAGCGCACAGAACATGGTAGGACACCATGGACATTGCGGCCAATCACTGCAACCGTTTATGTCTCCAGTCGTCTTGAATCTGTCTTGCCATTGGATCCAGATGGTATCGACGAGAGAGTGAGGGTGACGAACTGCGCAACTATCCCTCATTTTAATCCAAGTATATCACGTGTCAAAACTTCACCATTCTGCGCAACCCTAAAGTCCTGTGGCATTGGGCGAGTGGCGAATCAGCAAGTGCGGATACACTGGGAGCTGATAGTGACAGACCTGCACACAGGCGGCTCAGGGCATGTGGTCGCTCTCTACTGGACTGAAGCAGCAGTGGAGTTCGGCAGCCCGCTGTGTGACTGAGCAGCCCTCTTTAGGACACACTCTGCTCACCTCCATGGAGGGAGGGGCTAGAAAAGGTGCCCTAAACATAGTCTGCTTCACATCACCCTGACCAGCATACTGCAGCTGGTGGGGATCCCTTCTTGCGGTCGAAGAACAGCAAAGAAGAAAGGGTGAAGGTGCTCAGCCTTGCAACTTGGTATATGCGAACCTTGTTGGACAACATCACGCAGACATGCCAGAGAGAAGAACTGCACTGGTCGACAGCGAACTAGCTCGCTACAACTTGGACATAGCAGCCCTTAGTGAGATATGCTTCACAGACAAGGGACAGCTAACATAACTGAACGGGGGCTACACCTTCTTCTGGAGTGGCCGAAGTGGTGGCGAACGACGTGAAGCAGGTGTGGGATTTACCATCAAATCCAACCTAGTCCGGAAGCTAGCAAAACTTCCCTAAGGAATGAACGACCGTCTAATAACTCTCCAACTGCCGATGGAAAACAAGAAGTATGGAACACTGCGTAGCGCATATGCCCCAACGATGACAAACCCAGATGAAATAAAGGCCAAGTTCTATGAAGAACTGGATGCGCTATCGCTGCAGTCCCACAGTCGGAGAAGTTACTAGTTCTCGGGGACTAAGCGCCAGAGTAGGAACAGACTAACAGACCTGGGATGGCATCAATGGCAAGCATGGCTTCGGCAAATGCGACAGTAACTGTCTACTGCTGCTCAAGACATGCGCTGCGCATGACCTCGTGATCACCAAAACCACATTCGGCCTATCCACCGGCACCAAGACGCCGCGGATGCACCCCTCACCTGAAAACCTCCCTCAAAGCCCTCAGCATCGACATCAGCAGCTGGAAGACACAGAGGCTCAGAGAAAGCGTGCCTTTCACAAGGACCGAGCCACCTCTACTTCACCTACCACTACCCTCTTGTGCCTTACTTGGGGACCACCCTTCAGTGCCCGGATTGGACTTGTCAGTCATCAATTTAGAATGAACTCTTGGTCATCTTTGACTCCGAAGGACGGACAACGACAGAAAGGATGATGGTAAGGAACTGTATTAATTACTCAACCTTAGATCTAGATCTGGATTCTAGATATGGTAAAAAGGAATGCGTTTTAAAAATTGCACTTGTTCCTAGACTACTGGCATCTATTTAAAAACTGATTTTGAGGGAAGGGTTCCTAAAATTTATTGAGAAGTGAGATACAAGATGAAAATCATCGTTGATGTAATATATAAATTAATTAAATCATAAAAAACTGAGTTTTAATAACGTGAACTTTCAATGGAATAATGAAGTCATATCGTCACGCTTAATCGATAAGTGCCTAACTTAATTTTGGCGATTTGTTTTTAATACACTGTTCGATTACTACATAATCCATTCTTCAATTTGCTTCAGCAGTATTAGCTTTTGGTTACTAATTATTTCGATTAATTAAAATAGTTTTACAAATAATACGTTTGTTTTATATGCGAAAAAAGCTTTGAATTTTTTATTGTAATTTTCAATGTGAAGACGTTGACCAGTTCCTGCATTAAGGAAGCCTTCTAACGAATTTGATGAGGATGTAGATATTAAACAAACACTCCAAGAATTGACTTTGTCCTCTTGTAGGGCTTTTAATCCATAGTTTTCTAAATTTTCTCTCTAATGCCAACTTAATATCAATGATAGACTAGGAAAAAAATGAAGTGGACTCATAGAGTATTAAAACATCCGTAGGACCCTGCTCTGCTCTATGCATATCATTTCCATTATTGATGTTAATATTCAGTTTGATAATGCTGATGGCTTAGTCTGGACTTAAGACAAGGCTGCACCTCATAATCGGTTTTGCTATATTTTCTAACCAAATAGAAAACACGAGAGAGTCAGCTATTTGACAGACACTGGATGATACGCGAGATGGCGTGTCAACATTGGACAGTCTTGGTTTTACTTACCAGCCTCACATCTTTCTCCTTGATAGCCATCGTCACAACCGTAAAGACAGAATCCACTGAAGTTATCGCAGGCATTGCTTGGTCCACCACAATTGGCACTGCAGATTTCTGAACAGTCTGCTCCAAACGTATTGGTAAAGCAATCTGTCCTCAAGAAATCAAAATATTGCACTTCAAAATAGATTTTATCATTATGGGCTTTAGAAACATCAAAAATAGATCTACTATAAGGCATAACTACATGAATATTGTTTCTGACTTAAATGACACTAAACATATCCTCATGTCTCAGAGTGTATGTCTTCGTTGAAAAGGTTGCATGGAAGTTTAAAATTTATTCAAATGGAATCAGAAACGCAGATACGTTAAATTTAAGACACGCATAAAAGGATAGATTGTACTTTACTGTATATATGGTGTACATGTATTATTTTACAAGTTGTTAATCTTTTAAATGTCAAATTTACTTTACTGTTTTCAGGATCCTTAGCCCAGAACGTTAAGGGAGATAAGTGAAACTTTAAGGTAAACAATTAATACACGGTTATTTAATATTGACACACAGCAAGGCGAATAGAGAGGAAATGTGAGTGGGTAAATAAAAAGACAGATATAGGGAGTAGAGAGAGTGTAAATCAAAGAGAGGTACGGGAAGTAAAACCATGTTATAGATTCATTCTCTTACTTGCTTTTAACAAAAATAAGTCCTAGCAGGAAAAAAATATATATGAAACATTAAAAATTGTGTATGCAATGTGTGTCAAAAATAAAAAAAAAATATATTGAAGATGTTAATGGAACTAAAATCTTTTTCATTTTTATATTGAAACACTAATTACGTGCTATTTGGAAATTTCAGTTTGCTATGATAAAAATTAATTAGAGAAAGTTTATAATTTTGTTAAAAAGGAAGGACTTTTTAAAATGATAATTTTAAATTCCGTTTACTTTGGACACCCTTAAGGATAGTATTATATTACTCTGAATTCAAATTATTTTAATAAAAAAAATTCAATGAATGTCAAGATATTAATGAAATTTTTAGGAATTTATTGTTAATGACGTAATCACTTGCTTTCCTTATCCTGAAAAAAAAGGAAAAAAGAGTTTGATGCTTGAAACAGTTGCTACATTTTCATGCAAATTTAGAATTGACAATTATAATGTCAAACCTGAACTTCCTTTCAACTTTTCCTACGAGAATTGCAAAATCCAGCTGACTTTAAATGAAATGCAGTTTTTTTTAAAGGTAAATCAAATTTGAAATGCAGACTGGTTTAAGTTTAATTAATCTTTTTTGTTAACTATTTCTTAAATAATGATGCAAGTCTGCTCATCTAGCTGTACTAGCCAAAATGGTTGAAGGTGCGCTTTAGATGTGAATCTGTTGGATAGAAACTCTTATGTTCAACACATCACATCATTCCCATCCCTTTCTCTTTTCTCCGCTCTCTTCTCTACAACTAATATCCCCTTCCATGTGCAAAGCAGTAATTTTCGGATTCTTCCCTTTTTTATTTGTTCCCGAATTTACTTTGTCTTCAAGTTTTAAGGGTTCAACTTTTAAAGAAGAAAAAAAATGATTTTACCGTCAACATGAAATGAGTGAAATTGATTTTTGTTTTTAAAGATTAATACAAAATATGCAGCTTTACAGGGTAACAAATTGCTGTCTTTCTTTTGAGAAGTATAAATATACCTGGCGCTTTGGTGTTTGTTTGACAATATTCATGTTTTCTTATGCAAACATAATTTTCAAATTTTAGTTGGGTTGACTGTTTAAAGTTACATTATTATCTTGAGCCTTCGTTGGGGTAAGAAGAAATGACAAAAGATATTCCTACAACTCAATTTTCAACAATGAGCTCAAATATATCAAACGAACAAAAAAAAAATAAACAACCAAAATCAAAAACAACAACCAAACAAAACAAAACAATTCAAAACAAAACAACTCCTTCCTAAAAACAAAACAAAAAAATACCAAAAAATAAAGAAAACAACATAATATTTCTGTTTTCTCTCACTCAAGACTTCACCTGGGAACATTTCACAAATGAAATAGTATTTCTTATCGCAAGGATCATCCGCCATAGTTTTATGATAAGAGGCATGTATGCTCATAAACACACAATCTCCATTATCGTTGTTGTTGGGCTCATACCTATCCCAAGTGATATTAGTTATCTGAAAAAAAAATATGTAGGTGATAAGATTGATTTGAGTTTTTACCACTAGAGAAGATTCATGAAAACCAACTTGCCCCACACAGTAGCAGGCGCAACATCTAGAAGGCCCTAGTAGGTTCAACTTAACGGTCTCGGCTTTATAAAAAGGAAACTAATTTTTTCCACCAAAAAAGAATATAGGGCGGGTCAGCCACGACCGTGATTCCAATGCTGTTTGGTGCCACGCGCTCTACGCCATTTACTCATAAGTGATATATTCTCAGTGATAAAAAAAAGAAACTGATTGGAGTTATTATTATATTACAAAATTACGAATACGACATATCATTAGAAAACAACAGCAACCTAATTCTTAGCCTCGCTGAGATACACACGACTTAGGTTTAGGCTTTCATTAGGTCGGGACTAGGTGACACTGAAAGGCGCAATTAAAAAAAAAAAAAATTTAAAGTGCCTAGCTATGGTCGGCCATATATTAAAAAGAAAAGAAGAAAAAAGAAGAAGAGAAGAAGAGGTAGAAGAAGAAAAAGAAGAGGAAGATGGGGAGGAGAAGGAGGAGGAGGAGGAGGTGAAGAAGAAGGAGGAGAAGGAGAAGGAGAAGAAGAAGAAGAAGAAGAAGAAGAAGAAGAAGAAGAAGAAGAAGAAGAAGAAGAAGAAGAAGAAGAAGAAGAAGAAGAAGAAGAAGATTAAAAAGAAGAAGAAGAAGAAGAAGAAGAAGAAGAAGAAAAAAAAGAAGAAGAAGAAGAAGAAGAAGAAGAAGAAGAAGAAGAAGAAGAAGAAGAAGAAGAAGAAGAAGAAGAAGAAGAAGAAGAAGAAGAAGAAGAAGAAGAAGAAGATTAAAAGAAGAAGAAGTTGAAGAAGAAGAAGAAGAAGAAGAACAAGAAGAAGAAGAAGAAGAAGAAGAAGAAGAAGAAGAAGAAGAAGAAGAAGAAGAAGAGGAAGAGGAAGAGGAAGAGGAAGAGGAAGAGGAAGAAGAAGAAGAAGAAGAAGAAGAAGAAGAAGAAGAAGAAGAAGAAGAAGAAGAAGAAGAAGAAGAAGAAGAAGAAGAAGAAGAAGAAGAAGAAGAAGAAGAAGAAGAAGAAGAAGATTAAAAAGAAGAAGAAGAAGAAGAAGAAGAAGAAGAAGAAGAAGAAGAAGAAGAAGAAGAAGAAGAAGAAGAAGAAGAAGAAGAAGAAGAAGAAGAAGAAGAAGAAGAAGAAGAAGAAGAAGAAGAAGAAGAAGAAGAAGAAGAAGAAGAAGAAGAAGAAGAAGAAGAAGAAGAAGAAGAAGAAGCTTTAAATATTGTTAACCACTCCTAACCGTTTGTTTGTCATCCAGCCAAATAAATTTGCCTTCCTGTCTTTTATCATTCAGCCCAATCCAGAAAGCTCCTCTGATGTGATTTTCTGAAGTAGAAAGTTATAACCAAATGAGTGTTGGAAATATTTAATCAACCCACAAACATCAACATGAATAAAAATAATGGACATTTTATCTTGTTTTACTGACTGATTTTCGATATATTACAAGTTACATTTTAGTTTACACTTTATTCGTCATTGCTCTGAATTTATTTACACAACATTTTTATATCCGTTTGCATACCCTACATCAACTTTTATTCCGTGGTAGGCTTGGAAATATAAAAAAAAATGGATTGTTTCGAAAATAAAAATAAAAAAACGAACATATTTTTTTAAAAACATTTGCACTTGTATTGATTTAAAAAAGATATATGTGGGTTGGATCAAATTTCTGTCATTAAATTATGAGCCATTTAAAAAAAAAATCGTCTTTCAACAATTGTTTTAAAAAAACCAAAATAACTCCAGATTTCTCAATACGTAAAAATAACACAATTAACATTACGGATACTTATAATAAGATATGAAACATCAAAATTTATGTTTTGAAATATGTGACATGAAAATTTACGTCATAAAATAGGTAACATTAAAAGAGTAAACACTTTCAAAATATGTAAAATGAAAATCTACGGCATAAATTTATAAAAGGAAATTACCATAAAGCAAGTTCAGCTTCTCTTTGTCTACTTTGATCAACAAATCTCCAGCATCAGCTTTACACCAAACTCTTGCTTCATCCCATGACTTAAATTTCTTGTACGGCAGAATGCATGATCGAGATGTTAGGCTTGTCAGCCATCCAGAGGGACACAATGCTAGATCTGTAGATGAAATATTGGATATAGTGCTGGCATCTCCGCCCCATACAGGGTTGTAAATTATATACGTTGTCAGAGAAACAGTTAATGTGAAAAGTTGCACAGGATCAATTTTGAATCTGTTTCCAGTGATAAAAAGAAAAGAAAAGTAAAAAACCAGTACATAAATATAGGTCATTATTGACTTATTTTATTTTGAAATTAATTGAATCTATTATGTATTGGGCGTTCAACTTTAGTCAAAAAAAAAAAAACAACCAAAGTGTTGGGCAATATTTATTCACAAGCTTGAATCTCATTGCTCGTACCGTTTACTGACCATATATATTATGCTGATTCTTTTCATGTCTTTCGAAAGGTTTTGGAACAAACTTAGAGACAAATATCGCTCTCATGGTTAAAGGAATTATCGCCACACAGTGCAAACTTGATTGTGTGTCCTCTCACGCTTACACGCTTTTTGTACTCTGGTTCGATAAGGTTTGATATATATATATATATATATATATATATAAGTATTAGAGTCTCAATAAGTCACGAGATAGCTTGAAACGAAACATTTTAAAATGAGACAAGAAGGGATATGTTTGCTGTGTTAATAACATAACCTACGTCATATTTTTATCCAGTAACATTTCTGTCTCGTTTTCTGAACGATAAATATTTTTTTTTTCACTATAATGATTATAAAGAACCATAACATTCACTTGAAGTTAAATCTAAATCTGAAATTTTTAATCTCGTTGCAAAACATTAAAATGAACTTGTCGACCATGATGCTTACAAAAAAATGTCCATTTACTATTGACATCCGCAAAAAAAGTGATTATGAGTTGTCTTTTTTAATTAAAACTTATTGAAAAACGTGAATACGTAGATGCTAGTCCCTACTACTGGACATCGTTGATAGTGGATGCAGTTTTTGAGTTAACTAAATCACACAGAATCTTCATAACGCAATCTATTTAATGAAATTATAAATTCATGTAAAACAATGTGCACTTTATGTTTTTCAACTCATAAAGTGTTAGTGGCACAGACACTACGCTAAGGTATGCTTAGCTACAGGAGTATTGAGAGAAAAGTAGGTTACCCCGGTCGCTGCACTAAGAGTACGCCACCTTACGCCCCATCGATTCTGTGACTAGGACCCTGAGAAAGAGTGTCACTCTGTGTGCCACAAGAAACATAGGGCCAGTATACTCAACGGTGCCCATAAGGTAAAGGAAGAAAAACTGTGACGGTCAATCAGTCGTCATATAATTTAAGATGTCGCTGCCACAATTTCCTTTTTCTCGTTCATGAAGCAAACCACTTTGTTTCTTTTAAGCTAATACACATAGTCTCAGTATGAGATGATATTGAGTTTTGCTTCTAAGTTCATATTCGGGACTGTTTTATAGAGTATATGATAATTTTCCATCTTGAAAGAGAAGGACCAATGATACAAAAGTCAGAAACGATAAACGTTTTACCTTTTCTTAATGGAATAAAGTACAAAAAAGTAGTAGTAAAATATATGTTAACATAAATATACTAGTTTTGTGTATACGTTATGATAGTGATTTATAAGCTACAACCTTGAATGTTATTATTATTATTAATGTTATAATTTTTTTTTTTTTTTTTTGGGGGGGGGGATGTCATCGCAGAATGGCGTATTCCAAGAATTGAAGGACATTTTAAACACTAGGAATAATATGTAGAGTATTTTAAAACTTGTAAACTCATCGTTATTTGTTGGTTTGCAATGAGATTGTCAAAATTACTGAGTTCAAATGATGCAGTTTCAAGTTAAGGCGTTTATTTTTTTTTTCAAACCCCTACATTTGAGAACTGAATATAATTGTAGGCGTTTTTTACGTTAATTAAACTGATGGCAATAAAAAGTATTGTTTTAGACAGTACTTGTTATAGATGTTATATGTAGTAGATGCAGATTAAACGTATTGCACTGGCTTTTGTCCTTTTTAAAATTTTTGAAAATATATTTATAGACTTTAGCTAACTATTTGTCATTGAACTAAGGAAAATTTATTTATATTTAGCTCATTGTGACTCAAACAAATCAAGCTGAAACACGACTGTTTTACAAGCTAAACAGTTGGCCTGGCTCATTGTCTCGATGGTTGCAAATATCCTATAGAAGAGTATAACGCAGGACAAATTTGTCTGCGATAAGTGAACGCTTTAACAAAACAATGAGAAACGTGGTTCGATGCACACAATTGTTGCACGTTGAAGCTTAAAAGCAGATCAAGTGGCTCATAAAAATATAATCATGAATTCGTTCTAATTCTTCTTCTGCTTCGTCCTGGTCATAAAATCATTCTTTTTCTTAAATTTGTTGTTGTTGTTGTTCTTCATCTTCCTCTCTCTTCTTGTTCTTCTTCTTGTTCTTCTTTTTGTTCTTCTTCTTGTTCTTTTTCTTCTTCTTGTTCTTGTTCTTCTTCTTGTTCTACTACTACTACTACTTCTTCTTTTTCTTCTTCTTCTCTTCTTCTTCTTCTCTTCTTCTTCTTCTTCTTCTTCTTCTTCTTCTTCTTCTTCTTCTTCTTCTTCTTCTTCTTCTTCTTCTTCTTCTTCTTCTTCTTCTTCTTCTTCTTCTTCTTTAAAAAGACTTCATTAAGAGGAGTGTTCTACACGTTTGCTTAAACAAACATAGAAGATAAATCGCTAAAGGCGATAGTTCTTATTCTTGTTCTTGTTCTAGTTCTAGTTCTTGTTCTTGTTCTTGTTCTCCTTCTTCTTGTTCTTGTTCTTGTTTTTGTTCTTTTTGTTCTTGTTGTTGTTGTTGTTCTTGTTCTTGTTCTTGTTCTTGTTCTTGTTCTTCTTCTTTTTCTTTAACAAGACTTAGTTAAGAGTAGTGTTCTACACGCTGGTTTAAACAAACATAGAAGATGAATCGCTAAAGACGATTCTTCTTATTCTTGTTCTTGTTCTAGTTCTAGTTCTTGTTCTTGATCTTGTTCCTGTTCTAGTTCTTGTTCTTTTTGTTCTGCCTGTTCTTGTTCTTGTTCTTGTTCTTATTCTTGTTCTTGTTCTTGTTTTTGTTTTTGTTCTTGTTCTTGTTCTTGTTCTTGTTCTTGTTCTTGTTCTTCTTTAAAAAGACTTCATTAAGAGGAGTGTTCTACACGTTGGCTTAAACGAACATAGAAGATGAATCGCTAAAGGCGATTCTTCTTATTCTTGTTCTTGTTCTAGTTATAGTTCTTGTTCTTGATCTTGTTCTTGTTCTAGTTCTTGTTCTTTTTCTTGTTCTTGTTCTTCTTCTTGTTTTTGGTCTTTTTGTTCTGTTGTTGTTGTTGTTGTTCTTGTTCTTGTTCTTGTTCTACTTCTTCTTCTTCTTCTTCTTCTTCTTCTTCTTCTTCTTCTTCTTCTTCTTCTTCTTCTTCTTCTTCTTCTTCTTCTTCTTCTTCTTCTTCTTCTTCTTCTTCTCCTTCTTCTTCTTCTTCTTCTTCTTCTTCTTTCACAAGACTTAATTAAGAGGAGTGTCCTACACGCTGGCTTAAACAAACATAGAGGATGAATCGCTAGAGACGATTCTTCTTCTTCTTGTTCTTGTTCAAGTTCTAGTTCTTGTTATTGTTCTTGTTCTTGTTCTTTTTGTTCTGCTTGTTCTTGTTGTTTTTCTTGTTCCTGTTCTTGTTCTTGGTCTTCTTATTCTTCTTATTCTTGTTTATGTTGTTCTTCTTGTTCTTGTTCTTGTTCTTTTTTTGTTCTTCTTGTTCTTGTTCTTGTTCTTGTTCTTGTTCTTGTTCTTGTTCCTGTTCTTGTTCCTGTTCTACTTCTTCTTCTTCTTCTTCTTCTTCTTCTTCTTCTTCTTCTTCTTCTTCTTCTTCTTCTTCTTCTTCTTCTTCTTCTTCTTCTTCTTCTTCTTCTTCTTCTTCTTCTTCTTCTTCTTCTTCTTCTTCTACTTCTTCTTTTTCTTCTTCTTCTTCTTCTTCTTCTTCTTCTTCTTCTTCTTCTTCTTCTTCTTCTTCTTCTTCTTCTTCTTCTTCTTCTTCTTCTTCTTCTTCTTCTTCTTCTTCTTCTTCTTCTTCTTCTTCTTCTTCTTCTTCTTCTTCTTCTTCTTCTTCTTCTTCTACTTCTTCTTCTTCTTCTTCTTCTTCTTCTTCTCTTTCCTCTTCTTCTTCTTCTTCTTCTTCTTTTTTCTCTCCTTCTTCCTCTATTCTTCTTGTACTTTCTTTTTTTTCTCCTTTCTGTTTTCTCTTCCTGTAATTTCATTTAATATTGGCTTCCCGCCTTCTCTCTGCCTTACCTTTTCTTGTTGTTACTTCTCATCATTTCAATTTAAAAAAAAAAAGACAATTTGATTTTTCTACATGTATAATAGCACCTTATTTACTTTTATATGCACTTCTGTAATTAAAATTGTTTACCATTTTTTACTATTAAACATGGATTTTTTCATCTTTGCAGGAAATTGAACCAAAATTACTGACGTGAATCGAAATTTTTTTTTACATTTGCCGAAAATAAAATCTTTGAAATTTGCATTAAACCTTAAATACCTTAATCTACATTAAATCCATAGATGTATAAATTGTCGGCTAAATAAATCTAGTTCTTTTTAATAAACTTTTTATAGAACACATTTTTGTTTTTTTTCATTTAATTTTAATATAAAGGTCGTCTTGAATTTAAATGTTGTAATCATCATAATTAAGTTTTACATTGAAAAAATGACAAAATTCCAATTTTCTGTATTGGTCATTTAAACATTTTTTAAAAAATTATTTACAATGTATCATGATCAGACGGACGAATATGCATAAAGAAAGAAATAGTATGACTAGTTAGCATAAACAGGCGACTAAGTTGAGGACAGTATTATAGCAGAACATTTATATAATATAATGATGAACTAAACACCTCTTACTTTAAGACAGTTCCTTGTAAAGAAAGAGAAAATATTACAGTGCAACATTTACAAACGAACGAAATAGAAAAATTTAACTATT
Organism: Elysia crispata; assembly: GCA_033675545.1. Classification (NCBI taxonomy): domain Eukaryota; kingdom Metazoa; phylum Mollusca; class Gastropoda; family Plakobranchidae; genus Elysia; species Elysia crispata. The sequence goes on along the minus strand of JAWDGP010004321.1, from coordinate 35,175 downwards.
ACATAGTGAGGATAATGCAATAGAAACCAGTATTATTATAAAATATACATGAGAAGAATTAGATAAGTTGAACTATAAATTAGTCACGGGTAGTGAAATAGAAAAAAAAAGATCATCGGAGGTAATGGAAGACGCAGTAATACATGGTTTCACTGTAAAATAGGATCTGAAATAGACAATATTCTAAATTGGAAAGACTTACCAGTACAAGTAACGGGAACTGTAAAAAGGCAGAGAAGACTACCGACAAGGACAAGAGAATAAAGTCTATACATGGCGAAAACTTGGGCCAAATCTGGATTCTGTAAAACTTTGTGGGTTCGACTCTGGAAACTAATGGACGCTTAGCTGTTAGCTTTGTGTGTACGTGCAAATTAGTAGTCAGCAAAGCTGTGGCTACGTAGATCGACATTCACCCTCTAAGCTCTACGAATATTTTAAAAACTTTTCTTCTTAAACTTTGGTTCAATCACGACAGGTGTTACACCTTCTCATCATCAATATAATTATATATATATATATATATATATATATATATATATATATATATACATGAATACCCGTTAAAACGAACAGGTTCAGAAAAAAAATTATACACTCAGAAGAAGCTCAGAGTTTACAAACATATCAGACTTATAACCTCGTGAGTTATACAACTACACTGAAGAAAAGCGGACAAGTGGGGGAGACTACTATATTGAAGAAAAGTGAGCCACAACAATAAATAGATGTACCTCTTCTTGAGTTATACAACTTTATCAAAAAAAAACAAAAAAACGACAAAAAACATCAAATTTACAAATAAAACCCTCAAGAGCCATACAACTAATCAACTGATAAAAAAAAATTAACAACAAATACACACTAAATCCAGAGCAAACAAAGTACATAAATAAAATAAAAAAAATCAATTTTTTTTTCAATTATACATGGAACAGAATTGTCTCCTCCAAATCCACTTATAGAACATTTTTGAATGAGGAAAATTTCTGAAACATTGGAATTCTTGTCATGTTGTAATAAGGACTTCTTTAAATAAAGCAAAAATCTAAAAGAAAAAAAGTAAACTAAATCTGGGTTCAATTGTTTCAGCACCCGTAGTTTTAGTTTACCGCTTCACTGAGACCGTATACTCTTCCTACATCATTACAAACACCGTTGAGATTTAAAGTCTTATAAGGCAGATCTTTTCTACTGGACTTGTGGTGTTAAAGAGGCCATTCTTCTTTTCCATTTCGGCATTGTAATGAAATATAATCTGTTGCAGTAACAAATCTAGATCCAGATCAGCCGTATAGATGAAATCATTAAATGATTTTCTTTAGGATTATAGATCCAAAGTTTTGAATATTCTGTCCAGAGAGTCATATATTTTTAAGTCTAGATCCAAATGTTCATGTAAAATTTTTGTTGAAAACTAAAGTTGCTTGTATGTCCTAAATTAAATATACAGAAAAAAATTGTCAAACAAAAAAAAAAAAACAAAAAAAAAAAGTGAAGGTCTTAGTAGATAAAGTCTGGATCTACACGAATTTTTTCCAACAAAATTATTTATAGATTTACAAACATTTTCGCCAAAAGGTGTTAAAAATCAAATACTATCCAAAATCCTGTCTTTATTTTAAACATTTTCACATTGTAATGGAAAATCCACCTGGTTATTAAAAAAGTTGTTAAAAAGAAGTAATAAAAAAATAGCATCCAAACATATTGCAAAATGTTTTGAGAGAGAAAACAAAAACAACAACCAAAAATAACCTTTCACACTCAAGTAAATCTAGATCTAATAATCAGAATAAAAACTTTGCTTTTCGGAATACTAGTTGCGATGGAGTGAAAAAAAATGTTTTCGAATTCAATGTGAAGGGCCTAGATTATTTAAAAATAAAAATTACATCTAGACAAAAACATTTGCCTCAATCTTTCAATCAACATTTAATCTTAGAGTTTTGAAAAGTTTTGTATCATACGCAAGAGCCATTGTGAAAGGGAGTGTACTGATCGTAGATTTGTATAGATCTAAATTTTGATCTAGACCTAGATCTGATTTACCTCACTAAGCTTATTTACTTTCCTTTTCTAATTAATGTTTCTAAAAAATATGGTATTTAATCCAAATATAAGACATTCAATGTGCATTTTAACAAAAACAACCAAAATTCAATATGAATCTCAGGGTGTGAAAAGTTACTATTTCATAGGCAAGGCGTTGAGAGAAAAAGTTAAAAAAGAGCGCTAAGCTTTTACCAACCCCCCCCCCCCCCTCCTTTTTTTTTTCCAGATATGACGCTTCCGTTCTTTTTTGTAGGAGGCCGAATTTCGTTTAAATTTCATTTTCAAGTTTTCACTCTATTGAAAATAAAAACATGTTTTTCTCTACACATTTAATATGTTTAAAAAAAAAGAATAATTTCTTTTAAAGGGTTATCTAAATAAAAAATTTAGAAAACACCGAAGACGGTGTTTTATATGTTATTTGTTTCTTCATAACGAGTTTAGAAAATCAAAGTTTCATTTCATAATATATATATATATATATATATATACACACAAACAGAGAGACACACAGAGAGAGAAAGGGAGAGAGAGAGAGAGAGAGAGAGAGAGAGAGAGAGAGAGAGAGAGAGAGAGAGACAGACAGACAGACAGACAGACAGACAGACAGACAGAGACAGAGACAGACAAAAGTAGTGAGATAAGGAGGGAAATACAGACAGTAGACAGACAACAACATAGAATAATAATAATAATAATAATAATAATAATAATAATAATAATAATAATAATAATAATAATAATAATAATAATAATAATAATAACAATAATAATAACAATAATAATAATAATAATAATAATAATAACAATAATAACAATAATAATAATAATAATAATAATAATAATAATAATAATAATAATAATAATAATAATAATAATAATAATAATAATAATAATAATAATAATAATAATAATAATAATAATAATAATAATAATAATAATAATAATAATAATAATAATAATAATAATAATAAAAAGAACACCTAAAGTGTTTTACCTATAATAAGTTCAAAGAGTTTTTATCAGACTAAGAAGGAAATGTGGGAAATTCTTCTGTTTGCCTTATGTTGGGCCAGGTTCTATAATATGGTGGGTTTAAAATAATGTTCGAGATTCGACATATTTATTATTACAATCTAAATGGCTGAACACAATCCTTTTGACCAGCTGTGCGCTAGAGAAAATTATGGCCGTGTTCTTGATGCAAGGATCTACAGAATGTCCAAGGATGGTATATAAATTCAATCAGAAGGCACGGTGGACACAACTTACAAGATCTTATTTTGACCGGTTTCGCGGTTAAAATTTTGATTTACAGTTTAAGGGTGTCTTAAAAAAATATTTTGAATTTCATTGTAAATCGATGTTTTAAACTCTATAAAGCTGGTACCGTTTCATAAACCTGTCTCATGAGGCAGTAAACACACTTTTTTGCGGTTGTTCAATTCATTCTATGGATATTAATATATATCACTGATATCAACTTTTCGGCTATATCTATCTATCTATCTATCTATCTATCTATCTATATATATATATATATATATATATATATATATATATATATATATATATATATATATATAAACAATACAAATCTCTTTCAATTTTTTTTCACAATAGAATCAGCAAAAAGTTCGAGCGTTTACAACAATCACCTCCAGAGTCCGTATTTGCGTTTTCCTGTTTAGATTATCGTCCCCTAAGATTCTGGAGGAATCTTCAGTAACAGGCTTGAAGAGGCAAGAGGCGTTTTCAAGAGTGAGAATTGAAAAATAGAAGTAGAGAGAAAGGGAGAGAGGGAGATAAAGAGAGAGAGAGAGAGAGAGAGAGAGAGAGAGAGAGAGAGAGAGAGAGAGAAAGAGAGAGAAGAGGAAGATGTAATAAAACGAAAGAAATTAATTTAAAAAATAAGAAACGCGGAAACACATCAATGAAAAACTAAAAGGGAGAAGTATGAAGAGAGAGGAAAAAGGAATTAACAACAAAAAAAAGTTTGAGATAGAGAGAATGAAAGAGAGAGACAGAGAGAGAGAGAGAGAGAGAGAGAGAGAGAGAGAGAGAGACAGAGAGATATGAGAGAAAGAGAAAGAGAGATATGGTGAGAGGAAGAAGAAAGTGAGAGATTTGGAAAGATGCAGCATGATAACCTCAGAAAAAGTAGAGGGAGAAGAAGAGAAAGGTAACACACATGTATAGAGAAGGATGGTCAATACGTTAAACTGCTCTTATGTTTACTGAACATTTTTTGGTATATTTTTTTAAATAATAGTGGTTAAAATAGCTAACTTTTATCTTGAGTATTTTTCAGAACCTTAAGGCCAGAATAAAGATGCTGCGAGTCTAATTTTGTAGATATGTGAGTTCAAGGTCTGTTATGGCCTGTTAATGAACTCTCAATGGCTCAGAGCCACAAGGCTAGAGATTCTCTGATCTTGTGGGTCTGAAGTGTGTTATGACCTGTAAACAATTTGTTTGCTCTCAGTTACCACCTCTTGCTCAAAGAGCAGAAACTAAATGCACGTTTCTTACTTACCACAACTTGTTAAGAGTTGCACGTTTGCAGTGTCTCTTTTTTATTCTGTTTATTAATTTTTCCCATCTTTTATGATAATCAAAGTGTAGATTTAAGACCACGGGTAAAAAATACATCAATGTATTTAATATATATGTAAATATATATATATATATATATATATATATATATTGGTTAAATTTGTTTTGTGGTGTAGTAATTTAGAATATCTAGATGATAAAATTGACAAAGATTTTTTCCTAGCATTGTCTTAACAATATTGAACTTATGAGAGTTGCCTTATTCATACGTACATTGTTGTTAGCACTCAAGGAAAAAAACAAAAAACAAAAACAAAAACAAACAAAAAAGGAGACAGCTTTCAAGTTATAATATTAACCTAACTAAAATGTCACATTCTAAAAAAAAGTAAGATATAAATACACTGTATTTATTTCTGTATATTTAGCTTAGTAAAGTATATTTTAGTAATCTTAGACTGTATTGTTAAGCTTGAGTGTTTGGATATGTTTGGTGCTTAAAATACTAGACTATTTCTTCATAATATTCCAATAATAGAAAAATATATATAATACAATATATAACTTATATATAATTAAAATAAAAAAGTCAACATAAACAGGATAAGAAAAAAAAAGAATATAATCTTGTCAATGGAGATAGGACTAGAAGAAAGTTTGTAATAGCTGCCAACATAGACATAATCAGCACACGTACTCTTTATTAGTTTAGACAAGATCAGCAGGAAAAAAAAATATCGTGTATATCATAAAGGAGCAAGCATCCTTTTATAACAGTAAGTGTCTTCAAGTGGAAATATGACGGAAAAAAACAAACAAAAAGACAAAGAACGTGTAACTTCGTGAATTATTTTGAATTTGAAAACAAATTATCATTGAAAACAATGATTGACGTTAAGGGAAAAAGTATAGATTAAATTATATCCATAAATATTCTTGGTTACTTCAATTTGCAACATTGTTATATTGTTAAATTATGTCAACAAATATATGTTACTTATGAAACAAAAGGTAAGCAGGATATGAACGAATATTAACTTATCTTTGTTTTGCTCTTCACTTGTTTTTCTTCTTTAGTTCTCTATTCCTTGTTGTTTATAATATTTTGTACAAAGTGTGTAGAACTCGAAGATCACATCGTATTTTCAAAAAAAAAAAAAATTTCAATGCCACAGGTTTCTAGAACGATTGTATTTTGAACTTTTTGTTTTTCAAAGAGATGTACAACTATTCTAAAATCTTCGGTAAAAACTGAAAAAAAAAATTCATAAAAATGTTTGACAGATATGTCTTTGAATGTAAAAAAAAATGTAACGAATCGACAAGTCACCAAGCTTTAATATTATTTTTTATATGATGGTATGAACACACAGTAAAACGAACTATGGTAGCTTGAATGCAATCTGGTCCTGCTATCTATTATTGTACCGATTTATTCAAATTTTGGGACCATTGTAAAATACATATGTATTGTATTACAAATTTTATAATTCCCATCCCAACATCTTTATTAAAGGAATACACAATGGAGTTAGTCCCTTACATAACAAAAATTATAAATGAATCTCTGGCCACTGGTGTTGTACCTGACATTTTCAAACGTGCTATTGCTAACGTGCTCTTCTCAAGAAGCCCGGGCTTGACGAAACGGATCTTACAAACTTTATACCTGTCTCAAATCTCAATTTTCTATCAAAAATTCTGGAAAAAGTTGTATTAGTTCAAGTCCTGAAACACGTTAAAAGTAACGGTTTTGATGAAGTTCTTCAATCCGCATACAAGATGCACCATAGCACGGAGACTGCACTTTTAAAAGTGACCTCATATATCCTGGACTTAGTAGATGACAAAAACTTATGTCTCCTTGTGCTGCCTGATCTAACAGCTGCTTTCGACACTATTGATCATGAAATTTTACTAAACAGGCTTAAGAAGTCGTTTCTTGTGTCGGGTACAGTACTTACGTGGTTTGAGTCATATATTACCAATAGATTTTATTGTGTTAAAGTAAGAAATGAAACGTCTCAAAATCTTCCTCTCAAATATGGAGTCCCTCAAGGCTCAGTTTTAGGTCCTGTTCTCTTTACCATGTATACTAAACCACTGTCTGCCCTTATTAGGAAACATAGCATAAGTTACCACCTTTATGCTGATGACACCCAATTATATGGAGCAAGTGACACTGAAAACATACACCAACTTATACATACAACCACCCACTGCATACAAGATATCAGCTCATGGATGAATATCAACAAACTCAACCTAAACGAAGACAAAACAGACATAATTATTTTTGGGTGCAGCAAATCCATCGATAGCTTGCCCGTGATCAAATTTGATCTAAATGGACACGAAGTACTATGCAGTAAGAAAGTGAAAAATCTCGGGGCTATATTAGACCAAGATATGTCAATGTTTTCTTTTGTTTCAAATCTCTGTAAGAATTTATATTTTCAAGTAAGAAAAATCAGCTCAATAAGAAAGTATATAAACCATAATGTTGCAAAAACACTTGTAACTACACTTATGCTATCAAGAATTGACTGTTGTAATTCTTTGTTAGCAGGCCTGCCAAACAACAATTGCAACGACTACAAAATCTTCAAAACAATGCTGCTAGATTAATTACCTTAAAGCGTAAGAGAGATCATGTTACGCCAATGTTGATAGAGCTGCACTGGTTGAACATAAATGATCGTATCTGCTACAAGATCTGTCTTTTTTGTTTTAAGTGCCTGAACAACATGGCACCAGAATACCTAACTGGCATGTTAAGAGTTTACACACCGTCACGGTCATTACGATGTGCTAACGACCGAACAATTCTTGTCAAACCACATAAAAACTATGTTGCCTACGGCAAGCGATCATTTTCTTATGTAGCACCAACCATGTGGAATCGGCTCCCCCGATATATCAGAGAGTCCGATTCCATAGAGACCTTTAAAAGGCAGCTTAAACACCATTGATTCACCAAAACGTATTCCCGGCAGTAGATGATGTTTTACTTGTATCATATTCTTAAGCAAATGTATGTTATGCATGTTATTTTTTATATAATATGTATGTTATTTTTTAGGCTATGTACGTCATTCTGTATGTTATGTATGTATGTTCAGGCCTTCTAGCCTGCTTCTATCTTATTCTTTTTCTTGTAAAGTACATAGAGCATTTTAATCATTTGGATATGCGCTATATAAATGCACTTTATTATTATTATTATTATTATTATTATTATTATTATTATTATTATTATTATTATTATTATTATTATTATTATTATTATTATTATTATTATTATTTAATTTAAATAAAGCGCAAAAATTTCGTTGTGATGTAAAATTTTCTTGTTGCAATAATGTTGTTGATATTGTTGTTGTTTTTGTTGTATCTTTACTTAGATTATTGCAATTGTTAATGCGGTAGTCTCGCTTTTTCATTTGAAATATTATACATAGCCTGTGTTTTTTTAACTGGATTTACCTAAATCTAATTGAATAAGAATTAAAAATAAATTTAATACAAGAAAATAATATTAATTTTCATGTAGCAAGGTATTGAAAAATACTTTATACTTACATAAAGCGAGGAAAACTTGTTGCAACGGTTAAAAGAAACACCCAAACGTTGAAGCAGCCACCACAGCCACACTGGTGTAGGCAAGCCAGTTCGTGGGTTCTTTCCGTCTACCGTAAGATGCTGAAAAGAAGATTTGTGAATTGTTTTTTAATGTAAATAAAACTATTACCTGCCGATTAAATTTTAAAATCTTTTTTTTTTCCGGGATTAATTTTTGCAACTTAAAAAATATTGTTACCCTTCTCAAATTATTTTAAATGATTTCATGGGTTTTGAAGATTATTACTACATTTATCATTTCTCTTATTATTGTGCATTTATCTCTTCCATAAATAATACCACAGGAAGGCGGGTTATTTTTATATCAAAAGACAATTTGAATAGGAATTAACTTTTCTGAAACATGCCACAAGTGTGAGTAAAGATCTAATGTATTTTTGAGTTTTTGTTGAGTGTCTGTCTTTATTTTCCCACCTCCTATCCATATGATTTTAAGCTTCGAATAGGAATGTAAAGTTCAGGAACGGGAAGTGACAATATTGTTTGAACTGTAGTCAATATAAACTTTTTGTTTTTACAGTTTCAACACAAAAATATTTGCAAATAATTTCAGACCTAAAAATCACAAATTTTGAAATATCACTACATGTATCTGTATTGAAAATCTAGATTTTTTTAGGAACAATTGATTTTCTTTTTAAAGATTTCATGAAACAATTCTTACCGAGCTGTCCATAATTTTATGAAAAAAAAAATATCCAAAGTCATAGTAACCGCACTCAGAGTCATTTTTCGTCTTTGATTCGATAAAGTGCAAACTATGAAACTCATTAAATTATACTCGGGAATAGGATTTTTTCCCCTGTGGAATGGTGTGTGTAACATATTCAAGAAATGGAATCATACGATTAGTTTGGAAATCGACATCAATTCAGTAGACACCTAATTTTAAACCACGAATATGTTTTTTTTTCCTTCTTGTGTTGTTTTTCATTGGAAAAATTCACCCTCCAAAGTCAAAAACAATCAATCTTCACATTCCATTTTGTTATTTAATTATTTAAAGCTATAAGTTTGGTGAAGATGTATTTGATAAAAAAAAATTACACATTTAGTTTTAGTTTTCTTCAGAAAGGAGTCACACTTCTCTGGATAAAATAACTATGATTGTTTACCCAAATGCTTTTCAATAACAAAAAAAAGACTACCGCAACATTTATCATACAAGCCTTTTTTTTATAATTTTATCAAAGCAAGCACATACTTTTTATCCAATAAGATATATGTTTAAAAAAACAACTAATATTCCTTTATATGTTTTTAATATATATATATATATATATATATATATATATATATATTTGTGTATATTTTTATTTCCGTGAAATTGTTTCGGAGTTAGTTGACCTGAAACGGTAAGTGTTCCTCGCTAGTACGTACTTCGCGTGGTAGCTGGAACTCTCCGAATATGCGAAGTGTCAAGCCGTTACCAAGCTCGGCAGGGGAGCAGTCAAGATCAGCTCTCAAAGATAAGCAGATGCCTAGCACGACAACACCTCGGGTAGCGTGGACCAGAATTCCGGCAGTTTAATTGTCATGCGTTTACTTGGTTTGCTAGGTTGCAGCGAAATTGATTGGTGCTGACTTGTTAAAACAGCAAGAAGTTCCTGGGTTGACTCAACTTATGACTGAGACGTATGATAACGAAATTGCATTCCATATCTAGGGCAGTGTAGAATAATGGGTTGGTGTAGTATAGATTAACATCTAGCAAGTTCTGCATCGGGCTCACCCTATTTAGGTTTAATCAAATCAGAAAGACTTGTGTGTTCATAAGGCAAACTGTTGATGAAAAAAAAATGAGCACACGCAAAACATTTTGCACAAAAAGGGAGGTTGCTCCGCTCACTGCTGTATAATCAAGGCATTTTAGGCCATGCCTATTCAATGAATAGGGTCGTGAGGTAAAGTGTCACGTTGTATAACACCACAACCCAAAGCCAGTATATTGGACGGTGCCCATGAGGTAAAGAAAGAAAGAAATACTGCGCTGGTGCGTTCCCCAGCCATTTTCTCGTTATATAACTTCGTATCAGATTTTTCTGCCATATGTTTTATTTTCTTATCTATGAAGCCAAATTTTTGTTTTGTTTTGTTTTAGGTTAATACACTCATTCTCACTACGAAATGACATTGTGTTTTGTTTCTAATTTCAAACTGATGATTGTTTATCATTTAGAAACGTGTTCTTAATTTACCCATTGAGGGAGTTTTAACGCTTTTTTTTCTATTCGTCCATTTAGATTTTTTGATTGGCTGCTGTAATGATTAAAATTCTCTAGCACTAAATTACAAGCTCTAAATTTTGAAAGGTTTATATATTCCTTAAAAAAAAACGAATTAAAAAAATTAAAAAAAAAAACAAAAATCTGGTGGTTATAGTTTTTCGAAAGAAGACTGTCTCAAACTTTGATTCCAATTTTCTCAGTTTCACTTAAGTATCTGATGGAAGTGTTATTCTCAGGTCACGATTGTTTAAATCTGAAAATGTTATTCTCAGGTCACGATTGTTTAAATCTGAAAATGTTATTCTCAGGTCACGATTGTTTAAATCTGAAAATGTTATTCTCAGGTCACGATTGTTTAAATCTGAAAATGTTATTCTCAGGTCACGATTGTTTAAATCTGAAAATGTTATTCTCAGGTCACGATTGTTTAAATCTGAAAATGTTATTCTCAGGTCACGATTGTTTAAATCTGAAAATGTTATTCTCAGGTCACGATTGTTTAAATCTGAAAATGTTATTCTCAGGTCACGATTGTTTAAATCTGAAAATGTTATTCTCAGGTCACGATTGTTTAAATCTGAAAATGTTATTCTCAGGTCACGATTGTTTAAATCTGAAAATGTTATTCTCAGGTCACGATTGTTTAAATCTGAAAATGAACATGGAACGCGTCAGCCACGACAGCAGTTCCAATCGTGTGTGAAGTCGTGCGCTGGCCTGTGAAGTTTTAAATTGAACTTGGTGGAATATTGACTTCACAATGAACACAATTGATTACGTAAAATTGGGAGTGAACACCTCGGCATTGCTAAGGACATATTGGGGTTAAGGCCACATGACACATCACATGTTTACTAGACAGCTATGTGTTATGAACTGATCTCCGTGATTCTTTTACTTTGCAAGTTAGGTTAGAAATAACAATGAATATATGCCAGATAACGCATATAGTTATAGCTTAATTCTTTCTTTAGGTAATTAAATACTTAAAGTGAAAGAGATCATGCATATCTTGCTGGAGCAAATTTTGAATATCTTTTTTTGTCTTTAGGCTTGTAAAATCTCAAAACAAAACACATAAAATTTTAAATGTTTTAAACTTTAACAAAATACCAACTATATTAAACAAGCTTCATCCAAGAACCATGAAAGTTAACTTAGATGCAGTTTTGTTCCCAGTAAAGTAATTCAAATACTTTAAAGTGACTCTAAAGTACTGTACATGATAGGTTATTGGGGTTAATTATTGATAATATTAAAACCTGATCTTTAGCGAGCCGTACCTTGACCTCAGTTAGAACATCCACCTAAATCTATTTGTTAAAAAATTGAAAGAGCTTGCATTTAATTTAATGTATGCATTGCATTTGTTGTGGCTGGAATGTGTGCGCAGCCCTACACACATCATACAGAAAGACCATCATTTGTTGCACGGTACGTGCACTTCTTTAGAAATTGTGACGTGCATGACTGCAGCCAAACATGTGGACTTCTTTGAGGGTTCCATCTCATGGCCACTTCTTGTGATGTAGTTGTTTGTATTTGCAAAGTGGCGTCATGCACAGGTGGTGATATATCACCAGATACAGTCATGGGCAAAGATGTTTGCGTGTTGCCCGGACCCCCTTCAACTATACTCTCTTTCAGTTTGTAAAGTCTTTCTTGCTCGTTCCCTGCGCCCACCATTCTGTAATCAGAACGTCGAAACCCGAGGTTTCGGAGACTTCACGGTAAGGGTGTAGTATATTTCGTCGGATTTGTCCAAAAGGTGTTTGTGTTGACCTTTATGGAGTTTATGCATAATGTCTGCTTGTGTGTCTTTAAGTCTACTGTTGTAAAAAAAAAAACATGGCGCAAGACAAGTTTTTGTCGGATGGTCCAATACTTCTTCAGATCTGCGTTTTTCTTGCTTGATGCGTGCCATCCTGTTTGAGAGTTTTTTTGACTATTCTGAAAATCTCATCTTGATCTTGTTCGGTCTTGATACCCTCCAGTTTGCCCTTAGATGCTGGTAAACCCTTCATGATGGCATCCACATAAGAGTGAAGCGCCTCTTCTTGCTGCAATTCGTTATCATTTGCTTTTTGGAGATGTGCCCTTGACAAGGTATCTGTTGTGTATAGATTTTTTCCACACGTATACTTGACGGAATAGGAGAACCTCATCAACTTGATTCTTAATCTCTGGATCTGATGGGTAAGTTTATCAAGGCCTTTCTTTTGCAACAATGCCAGCATATTTTGCTTTAATATTGGTCATAGACCTGAAGGCATAACAGTTATGTTTCCACTTATTTTTATGTTTCTGGAATAAAAGGTCCCAGGCCTGATTTGGAAAGATCTGCTGAGACCAGAGTTTCAAGATGAGGGCTGAAATGTGCCAAAACTATTGCTTCACAAATGGCTTCTTTGATTTTTCTGAGACTGTCTCCTGTGGATGATTCCATATCCAACAATTTTCTTTCTTTAGAAGCTCTCTGAACGGGGCTGTAACTTCCGTCAGTTTGTCAACAAACTTGCCCACATGGTTAATCATGCCCAGCAGACTTCTAAGGCCAGATATGTTGTTGGGCTGTGGCAGGTTTTTGATTGCTTACAATTTCTCTTGATCCATTTCTATTCCTTTTTAGACGCTTTGTGCCCGAGGAATTTCACTCTGTCTTGTGAACACACAGACACACATACGCACTTGTCATTTAATGTTATCCCTGCTTCTCTCATCCTCTGAAGGTTGGTCTGAACCACTGCTCAGTACATCATCAAAGTTGGTCTGAACCACTGCTCAGTACATCATCAAAGTTGGTCTGAACCACTGCTCAGTACATCATCAAAGTTGCATATCGCGTCCGGAATTAATGTCAACATGTGACTCACTTCTCAGTGAAATGATAATAACTGATCCTGAAAAATTTCCAAAAGGGATCGTTTTGTATATACATCTTACAAAAGGAGTGATAAAAGTTGTCATCTGTTGTGATTCTTTTGCTGGGGGTATTTGATGGAATCCACTGTTATAGTGCAGTTTGTTAGAAACTGTTGCTCCTGACAGTTACGCAGGCAAATGGTCTGTCGTTGAGAAAAGAAAGTTTTCCATTTTTTCCATTTTCATATATCTTTGTCAGATCTGTGCAGATTTTCATTTCTTCGTTCCTTTTTGGAACCACGTCAAACGGCTCACACCATTCTGTTGGTTCCTTTATTTATTCGATAACATCGTGGTCTTTCATTTTATGTAGCTCCTATTTCACCATCTTCTGTAGAGGCAAAAAATCTATGTCGGCTTGGCTCTATAGCGTATCAAATATATGGTGGCATTCTCTTAATGACCTATTTTCCCTAAAAATGCCATACGTATAATAAACCATTGGTTTAAATCTTGCGTTAATGTTTTCTAGTAGGAAACATTCTTCATGTCGTGAAGGCAAATTTACCACCTCGCTAGAACAAGGCTTAGGTTTAGGCTTTCACTGTATGAGGTCTAGGCCAAACTGAACAGAGCTTGAAATTTGTTGAAAGTGTCCAAAAATTCGAGCCTTTACAGCAGTGGGCCACAGAACCTAGAAAATAATAGTTTAATGCACTATTTAACACTAAGATGTACTTGTCAGAACAATAAAAAAGGCATATGGTCTTTTATGTAAAAAGAAAACACGACTTGGAGAGAGCTGTTTAACGGAAAAGATTAACAAGAAAAGATACTGATTTAAGGAAACTCCCATAGCACCAAAGCCTGCACAGCTTGATGACTAAATAAACGCCTTCAAACATGACAGTGAGGATTAGAAGCTAATGTATCTAAAAGACATTACACTTGAAATAAGAAAAAAAAACAAGAAGGAGAAGAACAAGAACAAAAATAAGAATAAAAAAGTATAGGAAGAACAAAAACCAGAACAATAATAATGAAAAGAACAACAACAACAAAAACAAGCTCTAGATCAAATAGTTCCTTACATTTTGTCTTTTATCTAGCAAACTAAAATTGCCTTCATTTTTTCAATCGTTTAGGCCAATCCAGTAAAAATCCTGGATATTTTTTTCTGTGGTAGAAAGTGCATACTGGATGAGTATGACCATTTTTTAAAAATTATACACAGCTATGAATAAGAGGAGAATAAATCATATAATCCATATTTACATTCTTCTTCCTCTTCTTCTTTTTCTTGTTCTTCTTCCGTCTTCACCTCTTCCTCTTCCTCCTCCTCTTCCTCCTCCTCCTCCTCCTCCTCAATCTTCTTCTTCTTCTTCTTCTTCTTCTTCTTCTTCTTCTTCTTCTTCTTCTTCTTCTTCCTCTTCTTCTTCTTCTTCTTCTTCTTCTTCTTCTTCTTCTTCTTCTTCTTCCTTCTTCCTTCTTCTACTTCTCTTCCTCATCCTCCTCCTCCTTCTCTTCCTTTTCCTCCTTCTCCTCCTCCTCCTTCTTCTTCTTTTTCTTCTTCTTCTTCTTCTTCTTCTTCTTCTTCTTCTTCTTCTTCTTCTTCTTCTTCTTCTTCTTCTTCTTCTTCTTCTTCTTCTTATTCTTCTTCTTCTTCTTCTTCTTCTTCTTCTTCTTCTTCTTCTTCTTCTTCTTCTTCTTCTTCTTCTTCTTCTTCTTCTTCTTCTTCTTCTTCTTCTTCTTCTTCTTCTTCTTCTTCTTCTTCTTCTTCTTCTTCTTTCTCTTCTTTTTCTTTTTCTTCTTCTTCCGTCTTCTTCTTCTCCTCCTCCTCATCATCCTCCTCCTCCTCCTTCTTCTTCTTCTTTTTCTTCTTCTTCTTCTTCCTCTTCTTCTTCTTCTTCTTCTTCTTCTTCTTCTTCTTCTTCTTCTTCTTCTTCTTCTTCTTCTTCTTCTTCTTCTTCTTCTTCTTCTTCTTCTTCTTCTTCTTCTTCTTCTTCTTCTTCTTCTTCTTCTTCTTCTTCTCTTTCTTCTTTTTTCTTTTTCTTCTTCTTCCGTCTTCTTCTCCTCCTCCTCCTCGTCCTCACCCTCCTCGTCCTCGTCCTCGTCCTCCTCCTCCTTCTTCTTCTTCTTCTTCTTCTTCTTCTTCTTCTTCTTCTTCTTCTTCTTCTTCTTCTTCTTCTTCTTCTTCTTCTTCTTCTTCTTCTTCTTCTTCTTCTTCTTCTTCTTCTTCTTCTTCTTCTTCTTCTTCTTCTTCTTCTTCTTCTTCTTTTTCTTCTTGTTCTTGTTCTTGTCTTTGTTCTTGTTCTTGTTCTTCTTCTTGTTCTTCTTCTTCTTCTTCTTCTTCTTCTTCTTCTTCTTCTTCTTCTTCTTCTTCTTCTTCTTCTTCTTCTTCTTCTTCTTCTTCTTCTTCTTCTTCTTCTTCTTCTTCTTCTTCTTCTTCTTCTTCTTCTTCTTCTTCTTCTTCTTCTTCTTCTTCTTCTTCTTCTTCTTCTGCTTCTGCTTCTTCTTCTTCTTCTTCTTCTTCTTCTTCTTCTTCTTCTTCTTCTTCTTCTTCTTCTTCTTCTTCTTCTTCTTCTTCTTCTTCTTCTTCTTCTTCTTCTTCTTCTTCTTCTTCTTCTTCTTCTCCTTCTTCTCCTCCTCCTCCTCCTTTTTCTTCTCCTTCTTCTCCTTCTTTTTCTTCGTCTTCTTCTTCTTCTTTTTCTTCTTCTTCTTCTTCTTTTTGTTTGCATTATTTGGTGCAATCTTTCTTTCTTTTTTTTTTTTTCGAAAATCGGTGCCGGTAACACGACGCCCTTAACGTTATTATATGTAAATCTTAGTCTTCATTTTTAGTACATTATTGCTGAAAATGTATAATTCTTTTAATAATTTTTTTTCTCTCTGTGAACAGTTTTTTGTTTTGTTTTTTAGGGAATTAAAATGATTGGGTTTTTTTTTGCCGAAATTGTTATTAATTTTGAAAATTGATTGTAGCTAGTGTACAAAGGACATTCCTTTAGAAGAGTTTTCTTACCTTTTGTTTATTTTAAATTATATTCAATTTTTTCATCTTAGAAACCACTGCTTTTTCATGTCCTTCGGTATCATTTTTAATGCTTATTGAACTACTTATTGAACGGGAATATTCGAATCGCACCTAAGTTAATCAGTGTATCCGGAAGCGCAAGTGATTTACTGTTTGGGGCTGAACTTTGATGAAGAAAGATTGGACATGTTTCCTACTTAATTCAAAACTAAATCTTAATCCAATTGAAAAATGGGAACAAGTCTATAGATATAAGTTAAAACATTTAAATTTATTTAGACTATGAACAAGTTATGTTTTCTATTGCGCTCTGGATATATTGTGTTTGCCTTCTTTTGGATTTCTATAGCTGTGTCACTTTAAAAGGTAAAGCTAGATTGTTTTTTAACTAAAAGACATGTACGTAGTCTGCCATACTAGATGAAAAAAAAGTTCAGTAATCAGTTGACTTGGTTATGATTTAATTGTTTATATTTTAATAGATCTAATAGTTCTGTAAAGGCGGCTCTATGAAGCACACCATAAGTTAGGTGCACTTAACTTTTCAACAGTAGTAGGAAGTATTATACAAACTCCTACTATTAGTATCGCACCTAAGTTTATGCACTTTAATAGTCTACGGTAGAACTCAGGGACTCTAACGAATTTAGCCGAAATTTTACTTAAGCAAAATTTTTGTGCATACATTTCTTTATAATATCACGTTAAATATTCTATGATCATTTCTTTGCTTCTTATACTATGTAATGACTCATTCAGTCAGCCCATAAGATTTGTTTTCTAAAGAGGGATGAAAAAAAAAACGGTATTGAGTTGTTTTTTTCCCGTATGATTTAGTCTTTTAAGGATGTAAAACCTCCATAAAAAGTGACCAGTTTTGATTGTACCATAACCTTTATTTGATTTGATTTCAGAGAAACATTTTCAAGTGTTTTTTTTTCAACTCTTGGCTACCCCGATATAGTTTCTAGTTGAAGGGCTAAATAATACACCTTTAATATGACAAAAATATTTAAAATAAAATACTGAAGAAAATAAGGTATATCTAGATCAGATTGTGTACAGTAGGGAGATTAGGCCGAGACAAAAGGTCCAGAAGTGTATCTCTGATTTACTCTACAAGAGCTATCTAGGAAATGTTTATGATTTTTAGCAAATACCTCATTTTATAAAGTGCTCAGCAGTTATATTTGGACAATGCATAGAAAAATCATATAACATTTATTCACTTATTTCTTGTTTTCGTTATTAGAAATAATAGTGTCAGGTTTATGTGGCATGATCAAATGTGTGTAATTTAAAAAAAAAATAAAAGAAATAAAATTTAAAGTTAAGATGAACAAGCATTCACACCTAAATTTCTTTAAAAAATTATGTTCTTGAATTGTAAAATTTTTACTCACATTCATACAAAATTGTTCAATAAATTGTAAATAAGAGAGAAACATGTGAAGTTTGAATTCTATTTTTATTTCTTTTAGAGCCCCAAAATATTAAAGCATAGTATTCTGGAATTTAAACAAGAATCTTAGCTGCTAATTTCAAATCCATATAGTTAAGGAAATTCGTGAAGCAGCAATGAAAACCTTGTACAGTTTAAGTCTATTATTTTCTTTCATACACGAGTGTGGAGATAAAGATTAGAGAAAAAATAACTTTAGCCCAGTAACGAACATAATATGATTAAATTATGGATTTAATGAGAAAAAAGGAATGGTAAGTTATGAAGATAACATATTCAAATATATTTTTATTTCTTGTTGATCAATTCATTTTTGGAACAGTCGAACACAGTTAGGTATAGAGTTATAGTGCTAGTATATGTTTATTCATGATTTCATTAACCTTTTTGTCAAATCCCTTGCAAACATAATTATGTCAAATTATAAATTGACATGGCGATTGCCTTCATCAGGAATTGCAATAAAATGATACCAGTGAGCCATGCTGCTCAATACAATTGATCATACACAGTGACAGTGCAACTTCAAAATATGCTTGGAAATCTATTTAACCAAAGTAAATACATAGTAGACTTTCTCAATCTTTTTTAAGTTGTAAGTTAATATCAGATTAATCAAGTGTCAATGTCATTTCAAATCCAATAAATCAGTATAGAACGTCTTGCTAAGTTGTTTATGACAGAATGGTATTGAAGAAGACTTCTCTCGCTCAAAGTTAGGGTCACAAAATAGCTGTGGAACGTCGGACAATAATATAATAATGTTGAAATGACAAAAACGTACTTAATATTTAGCGAATGTATTATAAAACTATGTTAAAAGGTGAAAACTATTTTTTTTTTTTTTACGATCTGCATCTTAAGTTTACATTTACGTGATACTTCTTTTTTTTTCCTTATATTTTTTTCTGTTTTTAAGATTCAATAATGAGTAAAAAAAAATGAAATAATCACAAATATTAATTAGCTGGCTAAGGAGACATATAAACATGGACCTTACAATCATCTAGGTGTTATGTCTTTGCTGAGCTCATATTTTATGGTACTGTAACTGTAAGACAGTTACCTAAGAATTAGGCAAAGCAGTGTACCAGAGTAGTTTTAATTTAGGTAGGTTGTGCTGTCCAAATAAATTAGACCCTATTAAATTTCTACCCAAAAAGAATATGGAGGTCTTTTAATAATTTTTAAAATAAACATTAAGATAGTAGTTGTTTATTTATAAAACGTCTACTGCATAATCTACTTTAAATCCTCAAAAAGTAGTAGTAGTAGTAGTAGTAGTAGTAGTAGTAGTAGTAGTAGTAGTAGTAGTAGTAGTAGTAGTAGTGGTGGTGGTAGTGGTAGCGGTAGCGGTAGTGGTAGTAGTAGTAGTAGTAGTAGTAGTAGCAGTAGTAGTAGTAGTAGTAGTAGTAGTAGTAGTAGTAGTGGTGGTGGTAGTGGTAGTGGTAGTGGTAGTGGTAGCGGTAGCAGTAGTGGTAGCGGTAGCGGTAGTAGTAGTAGTAGTAGTAGTAGTAGTAGTAGTAGTAGTAGTAGTAGTAGTAGTAGTAGTAGTAGTAGTAGTAGTAGTAGTAGCATTAGTAGCAGCAGCAGCAGCAGCAGTAGTAGTAGTAGTAGTAGTAGTAGTAGTAGTAGTAGTAGTAGTAGTAGTAGTAGTAGTAGTAGTAAAAAGTAGTAGGAGGAGTGGTAGCTGCAGTCGTGAACTGTTAGTTCTTTAGTAGTATATATAAGGCTGGCTCTGGGCCACCTTGCACGAAAAACATACCAAATCTACATACACTATTACCCCAATTCTGCATGTACGAAAAACACTTTTTTCGTACACACACTCGCGAGGCAATTTTGCATGTACGAAAAACACATCTGGCCTACGGTTCGGTTTCGGTTTCGATTGTACAGACTGTGGGTTCTGGACCACCTTGCACACAAAACATACCTGGCCTACGGTTCGGTTTAGGTTTCGGTTTCGATTGTACAGACTGGGGGTTCTGGACCACCTTGCACACAAAACATACCTGGCCTACGGTTCGGTTTAGGTTTCGGTTTCGATTGTACAGACTGGGGGTTCTGGACCACCTTGCACACAAAACATACCTGGCCTACATACACTCGAACCCCAATTGTCATGTACACCAAACACGCCTGGCCTACACATGTGGACTACAAGAGCACAACTCTCGATTAATTATTTTTGTATGAGATTATTTTGCATTCATTTAGATACGTGCGACTAGTGCATATGTGTGTATGTGTATGTGTGTGTGAAGATTCATCATAAAGCAATGTCGATATATTTGATGCTTAAAGTAAGCCTCAAACAAATAAAGTAAGCCAAATGACGGGCAAAAAAGTAAGCCAAATGACGGGTTTAAAATGAGCAAAAGCAAGCTCCATCTTTTCCGCCGGGTTAAATGTGCAAAAATAATTTTTTGTACGCGATTATTTTGCATTTAGATACTCGCGCGCAGGTGTTTTAATCTAATCCAACATTGAGGGCGGTCAGCGGTCCTGATCGCCATTTCGATGTGCGCGATGATGATTTAGCATTTTAATACGAGTGTTCCAATTTTTGAATGGTAAGCCTGATTTGGCTACCTTTTTGCCCTCTGCCCCAACAAGGAGTAAAAAAACCCCAGAGGTCGGTCTAGGGGCTCCACGGAGGTGGGCGGGGCCTTGCAAAGAAGACTATTGAGCACCCAATTTCTTCATGAAGGCGGCTCGGGCCTCGTCTCGACCGCGTTGGACAAGCGCGTTCTTCGTCTCCTCGTCCAGTGTGGCGGTCTGTTTTTTTCGGGACCCGGCCCTTATCTCGGCCTTCAGCTGGTCATATTTCTGAAGTTCTTCGACGATTAGCTTGAACTCGTCGTCGGAGACCACCCCGTCCATGAGGGCGCGCGAAACGTGGTCAGAGATTGTATTTAGCTTACTAGCCGCCAAAACTCGGATTTCACAATGTTTTTTGACTTTGACAGCCAGTCGGCGGCCCACAACTTTTCCTGCCGCTCCAACGACTCCGCAAAGCAAAGCGGTAGCTTCGAGGCCTATCACCACGGGGGCCGCGACAATCGTGCTCAAAAGACCCACACCGCCGACACCTGTCAATGCGCTGATCAAGAGAAGAGCTGTACCACAACCATCCACAATATTCGCCGCGCGGCGGTACTTTTTTTTCCAGCTGCGCCCGTTTCTCCCGTTCGGCTTCGAGATGCTCACGAATCCGAGAGATCTCCTGAAGGCGGTAGGACTGGTCCGGGGGCGCGCCTTGGCCCAACAGTTCTGGATATAGAGCGCCCGAAGTCGGCGTCATTTCGATAACGCTAGGAGCTGAAGGTGTTTCCTGCTTCATGTCGGTATCTTATAGTTACGAGCTGGGGGTTTAATTAGTGTCGATCTCCAGTATGCAGGCCACTACGGCGGATGAGAACTCTGGGTTGGTCGTAGCCGTCCTGAAATTTAGCATGTCTCCTGGGGCCAGCGCGAGAGGAGTTTGAAACTCTGTAGAACTAGAGAATTGGCCCAGGGGCTTGGTCACACCGTACAAATGGTTCACTACTCCGTTGATGACTATTTCGACCCGGGCCTCTGAGCGCCGGCTGCTCGATGTTGTTATAGCCAGGCTCATATACTTGAGGCGGCCCGAGACCGCCATAGGATATCCCCGCTCGCTGTTTCCACCCGACACACCGTTCCCGAAGGACCACTCATATTCTCCCTTCGTAAGAGACCCGTACTCTTCTGCGTAGACAGTGATTAAGGGTCTACGAGCGTTCCCATCCGCCTGAAAAGCTCTATTGATTAATTCTATTACATGGTAAGAAGAGATAGCGTCATCGCTGTTTGTTGTCGTGCCCATAGGTTGAGTCAGGGGCAGCCCGCGAATCAGGCCCCGAGCCATGGTCAGGTCACCCGTCATGATGTCGCCTGTTTTTAGGAGACGGAGGGCAAGCTGTTCGTCTACATAGTCCTTTTTTGTGTAGTCTCCAGCCGTGTCAGGCACGAGGTGGATTCTCTCACCGAAGATATTCATTTTTGGCGGCTGCTCGAAAATTAACATTCAGAGGTTAAGTTCAATTAGGACGGAGATCACTGCCCTCTGTACATCTGAGTTTGAAGTTTCTGTTACAAAGTCTATTACATCTGCTTGATCTAATTTTATGGGGGGGGACTATTTTACCATAGGTCAAGTAGTATTTATCGGACTTATAAACGCGGTGTTTAGTTTTACGCCTGTTGACTATAATACTGATTGAGGCTGCAGGTCTGATATTAATGTTGTTAGATGTTACAGACATAGCAAGATGAATCATCGTGCCTGAGACCAACATGGTGTAGCCCTTATATGGTCCTTGGTTATTTGCACCGCCGCCAAAGGACCACTCGCGTTTGCCAGCGTTCATAGGTCCATTTCGTTCGGCCATATAGTTATCACAGACTTGGGCCTGCGCATATCCACCGTTTTCGTGACTTGGTTCCACGAAGTAGCCTCATCACCTTCGTAATCCCGTAGGTCTTTGGGCAGCCCACGCACCAGCCGCCCCCCCCCATGTCCAGGTCACCCGTCATGGTGTCGCCCGCCTTCAGGACACGGAGGGCATCCTGCGAGTCTACGTAGTCTTTTTTGGCATAGTCTGATAGGATCGTGCCAATGTCAGGCTCCGGGCGGCGGATCCTCTCGCCGAAGATACTCATTGTCTGGCGACGAGTTCAAGCGCAACGTGGATCGGGAGGTCTTGATTGGAAATTTTCCCATGTGCAACCCTAATCGAGACCTTTAACTCGCTTATCGTTCCATCGCGAAGGCGTTTAAATTCGGGGCACTCCATTCGGACCGTGTTTATGTCCCCGAAGGCGTGTCACCCCAACCCGACGCAGGCTAAAGTGTGTCGAAGGAGCCCCATCGGTGATATTTCCGGATGTGTTGAGTTCTTCGAGATGGACCCACAGCATTTGCCGCGTCGCAAAGGTTACAGGGCGATCGCCCGTATACACACCGTCGTCGAGCCAGACTCCGCCGAGGCCGTCGCCCAGGCCGAGAAGCGCCAGCAAGCCATCGGATAGAAGGATTGTCCACCCTGGGGCGACTATTAGGGTGATCAACCCGTTCTCTCCACAGACCGTTAGCGTGTGCGTGGGGCTGGAACTGGCCCCCTTGAGAACCTCTTGTAGCCGGTCGAAACCATACAGGCCAGGCGGGATGGTAAGGGATTCTTCTACCGCGGAGCCGGTGTTTTTCCAAGAAAATTTCTCCCCTTTTTCTATATTGTACCACCCCGCGGCGAAGGTTATCGATCGCAAACCAATGGAGAGGTGTCCATCGCGGTTGTCGATGCGCCGCAGGAGGGGGATTGCCTCCCCCCTTTGAACGTTCGAAAGTGTGTGGAACATACTGGCCCAACATGATTGCGAAGGCTTTCAAGTTTAATAGTGAAGCCAAGTACCATCCCGGCCTCCAACATGTCGCGTCCCAAGATGTGGGTAATCTTAGAAAAGGCCGGGTTCGGGTCCAGGCCGACGACCCGCAGAAATTCTTCGAGGCTAAGTACCCCGATATCTTCGAACACTATATTATGCCTAAGAGTTATTCAGACAAATGGCTCCAGGCGTGGCGTACAACACCGATGCAGTTTTGGCAGAACCAGTTAAACTTCGCCGTTTGGTGCGCCACCACAGGTTGTGGAGTTTTGGTGGAGGACCATTTGACTCCCGATGATGGCTTTCTGCAGTCTGTCTACCGCTTTCATGTGTATTACCAAATACGCCGTATACTGGAAGAGATACAGGCCCCACTACCCTATGATGAGACATGGAATGCGATGGAAAACTCTTACGACCGCAAGGGGTACGAGGAAATCTGCGACGAATTCGGTGTTTCCCCGAACTCCGATTGGAGGGTCAGTGGCCCCAACCAGGGGTTCGGCCCCGTCTTCTACTATTGGGTCAGCAGAGGATATATCAAAGTAATCGACGTGCATAGAAAGGCCCCTGACGGGGAGTATGACCCGAAGGAAATGTCGTTTACACACCCGACACAGGGCCTCATTACCCACGTGGACTACTTTGAGCAGGAGACCGACGTTGTGTCCCGGGCCTGGAGATTGTTCATGCTCAATAAGTCAGATGGCTTAACCCGCCCCGGGGTCGAGAGGTTGGATGATAGTATCCAGACTTACGTGTGGTCCGTCCTAACCGCCCAGGTCCAGATCCGCACAGGCATTATTGGCACCGGGGCGGCTTTCCGTGCGCAAACACAATTTCAGAATAACGTAGAAACTGCCATTGCTTCCCCTGTGGACACCCAAGCAGCAATAACCCGTTATCAGGATGTCGTGCAAAATGCCAGCTCTGAGATCAACTTTTCCTTTGGGGAGGGTCTTGTCATGGCCCCAGTCGACCTGCTCCTACGTATTGGTAAGATAACGGGCTACAACATCAATATAATAATCGCAACCAGTGAACAGAGCCTGGGCCTTAATAAAGGCCTAAATAAAGGTGTTGCCACCCCAAACGCGTAAAACGACACTGGTGAAAAGGGGTTAGTTAAACCGATGGGCGCCGATTCACCGTCAGAGGCGGCCACCAGTCAGCACCCAGCCGCCACAAAGCCGCACTCCGCTACAACAACGGCCGCAGCCAAAGCAGACCACGAGGCCCACGAGGACGAAAAAACAGCCCTCATCGTAGGCTGTATTGCCATCGGCCTAGGACTGCTTTGGTTTCTTGGATAGAAGCCACTCGCGCGCCGCCACAAGCAGTAAGCCCCCGACAGCCAGAAGAACGGCCCAAAGGTTACTAGATAGCCAGACCGCGGTTTTCCCGAGGAGGGAAAGGAGCCAGGAAACTATCGACCCGATAATTCCTGGAAGGGCGGCGGCCGCCTTGCCAGCCAGTTTAGCCAGGATTCTTCCGAGACTTTGGAGATGTTTTTTAAGCCACTCTTTGGTCCCGCCCTTTCCGGGAGGCTGCGGTGGCTGTGGTGGGGCGGCGGCGCCTCCAGAACCGCCCGTGAGAGCTAGGACTATTGTAGAAATAGCCATCCCGATTGCCGTGAGAATAGACGCGATCGTGATTCCCTGCTCACGAAAGAGGGTGCGGATTCGCTCGGCGAGGGTTTTGTCCTCATGTAGGATCCGGTGCAGGGTTTCACGTATACGGCTGATCTGGGACCGGAGAGCCTCCTTGGTGGCCGAAGCGGCCTCAAGGCGGGCGGCCCTTTCATCCTGCAGTTCACGCAGGCGTTTGGCAATGCGGTCTTTAGTAGCCTCGTCCGGGGCCTCTTCTAGCTTGCGTCTCTCCTTGGCAAGATGTTCATCCAGTTCCGAGAGCTTGGCGAGGTTGTTCGTGTGTTCCCCTCGGGACCTTTCTAGGGCCCGGAGCATGCCTAGTATATCACGGGAGGTATATCCCTCCCTAACGAAGACAGCTAAGATTTTTTCAGCGCCTTTAACGGCCTCGTTTGCCCCCTGCCCCGAATCTTCAAGCGGGGCTGATTCTATGTTCGAGGCCGCCTTGCTCATCTGCTGCTCGCCTCTATTGATTTCTGCATTCGAGTCTGGTGACAACCCTTGTTTTTCTGCGTCGGGATTCCACTTCGAGAAACCCAGATACTCTCGGACTGCACTTCTCCCACCTTCAATCTTACTGGCGACATAGTCGAGAGTGTTGGGTGCCCCCGTCCTGGTGTTTATAATGTTGACTTTGGGGTGGTTTTTAAGGCGCAATCTAGCACCGGGACCTAGTTCAAAATTGTTTATATCCCGCCCCAGGGATGTCTTGATCCCTCTTTCAGCCATGGCATCGTAGTAGTCGTCTACCGCTGTCGCGAGGGGTTTTTGCTCCAGAGTCATCCATTCGGCATATGCGGTATTTTTGACACCGCCGGTAGGGGTGCTGAATGAGGTATCAGCGATACCACCCGCGGCGTTGATAGGAGTATAAACTTTGAGGGGGATGTCATCGTTTAAAGCACCTCTGGCAACGTCAGCGTCAGCTCTGGCATGACTAGACTCTTTGTAATCGAAGTCCGACATGGTGTTTTCGTATTGAAGATCATCTTACCCAAGTTCAATATATCATGGCTTCGAGCACATACGGGAGAAAACTCAATCCTTACCGCCGTCTCCGCGAACCCCTTGGGGTCAAGGCTGTGCGGCAGTCGGTTGTTGTCACCAACAACCCGGCGACGATTGATCAGAACCAGCAGTTGATGGTTCGCTTCCCAAATCTGGGGAGCAATGACGTTGTCGTGCCCGGATCTGCGAGATTGGCGTTCACCATCTCGCTGACCTCGACCGACGCCAATCGGACCCTGGTTCATAATATAGGCCGCGCCGTGGTAAAAAAATTGACCATTAAAATCTCCGGCAACGAGGTGATGTCTATCGATGACAGCGACGTATATTACTGCTATCAAGACCTCTGGAAGACCGCTCTCGAGCGGGAGAAAGCCCAATACCAGGGCATTGACACTACTACCGACCGAAACGCGACAAAACTTCGTGTCGGCGCAGGAGACGCTGCGGACGTTGCCGTCGACCAGGCCATTGTCAACGCGTATGGAAACCGCTTCTTCGTGCCGCTGGACTTCGAACTGCTCGAGTCCCACATGCCCTTTCACCAGGCGGCCCTTGGGGACCGCCTCGAATACGAGCTCACTTTCAACGAGTACAGTCGAGTCATAGCGGCCAATGGTGACGGCAGCTACAAGATCAGTAACATCTGCCTCGAGTTCGACAAGGTCACCAACGAGGGCCTCGCCCGAAATATACGCAACCAGTACGATAGCGGCTTGGCGATCCTGTACGACTGCGCCAACGCAAGATCACAGCCAACAAAAAAGTCACGCTCTGGAACATCAATCTCAACACCCCCGCGCGTTCCATGAAGGGTGTTCTTATGTTATTCGAGGACCCCGCAGCTGCCTACAAGCGCGACACCGAGGGTTTCTACAACCCCCAACTTACCAAGGTCGAGGTCACAATCGAGGGTGTCCCGAATCAATTGTACAGCCAGGGCCTACGCGCGTACCAACAGTGGGACGAAGCCAGAAAGCTTTACGCAGGCGGCCCTAAGCGGAGCTCCGTTACGGGCGAGGTTGTGAAAGACCTTGCTCCAGCGGACGTGTCTCTAGGTGAGTACTTTACCAGTAAGTACTGCCTGTGGCTTGATCTGCGGTCGAGTGATGACGATCGTCTCCACGGCACCGGGCGTCGCATAGATAACGCCAGCGAAGGTATTACCATCCAGATCACCAAGAAGGCCGAATCCGCTGTCGCTTTGAACATCTATTTGTACGTGGTCATGGATGCCCAACTTAACCTGGAGGATGGCCGCATCGTCTCCGTCCTCTATTAGAGCGCTCTTACCCCACTCCCCCCATTCGGCGATCATTTGCGGGCAAACAGGCTGCGGGAAGACAGTATTCGTCCTAGACCTCCTCGAAGGGCTCTATCGCGGAGTCTTCCACCACATCGTCATACTGTGCCCCACAATCCGGCACAACACCACCTACCAGGGTCATCCATGGATATGCGGGGACCCTGAGATATATATTGTCGACCCTGGTGAAAGACTGCACGATTGGCTTCGCTTTTGGTACCACCGTTTCAAAGGCGAGCAGACCCTTTTCATCATCGACGACTGCAGCGCCTCGCAGGCGATGACGAAAAAGAAAGACACCCTCTCGGAGTTGGCCTTCTCCGGCCGCCACGCCCAGCAATCCGTCTGGGTGCTGTTTCAGCGATACAATTTGGTCCTCGAAGACCTGCGTGAACAGACCCAGTGGGTGGCTTTATTCCACTGTAAGGACCGAGACTCTTTCGAGGAGTGCCTCCGGGAGAACGACGTTATAGCGAAACGGGAAGAACGAGTGGCCGTTAGATGTCAGCTCGCCTTGAAGAAACATGCGAAGCTGTTGTTAAACACTTCGCAACCATCTTCATATCATTTACTTAACTGATGTTAAACACTTCGCAACCATCTTCTTATCATTTGCTTAGCTGATGTTGTTAACGGTATTAAACACGGCTATCTCCTTGACCACACTTGTGGTTATCCTGTGGATAGTCCGTGAATATATTAGAGCTAGGCAAGAAATTAGGAAACTTATTTCTTTATTACATACGAAGACATCAAGAAAGAAGATGGACGATTTTCTCGATGGGCTGCTCGCCGATGAAACCGAGGTCGTACAACCAGCGCCCGCAGCGGCGGTCGTTAAACCAGCTGTGCCACAGCCTACAACGGTGGCGGAACAGCGCGATAGGCTGGCCATTATCGCAGCAGGGGGGCAGGCCAGACAGTACTTTGGGAAGTCCCTGTCCGTGGAAGAAATCGACAAAATGGGCGACGACGAGGTTATAAAACTCTACACCCGCTACGAGGCACGACTCGGTGTTTGCATGACAAAAACGCTTGGGAAGGCTGTGCTACAGTTATATACGACCGTGGCCACTATGTTTCTCCCGATACCGCCCGATAACCGGCAGCCTCTCATGGAGGACCTCGAGTCCGACCCGTTTGTCGACCACGCGCTCAACAGCACTGCTTGCGAACTGTATTACCGCTATGGAAAGCTTCTGGCGCCGATCACCGCGGCGTTGACCACGGCTAAGTACTGCCAATTTGGACACCGGTGTCCAAAGAATATAGAAGAAGATGGACTCGAGAGACAGCAATGTGACTTCACCGGAGGAGTCGCCCCCACCGGAGACAACCACGCCGGCGCCCCCGCAAGCGACCTCGACGGAGCCACAGTCTCAACCGGCACAACCTGTTTTGAGGGTGACGGCCGAGACGTCACCCAGCCAGCCGTCTAAACTGAAAAACGAGAAGAAGGCTGCCGCGGGGCGTGCCGGCGCCGCCACCAGGAAAGCCAAGTCGGAGCGCCTTGAGAGAGAAGTCGCGGCAGCCAAGGAGGCTCTGAGGGATCCCGCGTTCGTGACCGACCCGCCCGCCCGCCGCGGAAGCCGCTCCGCTCCGACGCAGCGACAAAAAAGAAGAAGCGGATGGCTCTATGTTCTCTTTAGGCGTACTGGTGGCCGCTGTTGGGGGGCTGGCCTATTGGGCCGCCTCGCACCGCGAAGAACCGAGGCCGCCAAAGGAGAAAAAGACCCCCGGTCATGCTCAGCAATTGAAGGTTGCGCATAATCCCCACTATATGGAATAACAACAACATGGCTTCGATTGACGGAAAAACTATAGCGAACGCCGTGTATCATGCCGCCCTTGTCAGCGGGTTTGCGATAGGGTACGCAAAACTTGGCCAGATGGCCATCAAAGGGTCGCTGCCAAAACTCTACCTGACGCTACGCGATGCCGGGAAGATGTTTATGAATGTCTCGTTCGCCATTTTAACTAAGGACGAGTTGATTAAACGTGGGATTATTCCCTCTAACATTTCGTTGTAGCACAATGGCTAGCGTTGCGATGATGGTCGGAGGCGCCATAGTGAACGCTCTGGCGTTCTCAGGTAGCAACTACCTCTTTTCGAAGCTCGACCAAAAAGGCCTCGGAGATACACTCGAAGAACAGAAAAGACACGACAAGGCCATGGAGCAGCTGCAGACCGCCCAGGCTGATTGGTCTGAGAGGCGTACTGAACACCTTGACAAAAAGCTCATGGAACAAAACCAGGCAGTCCAGTACTTCCGCGACGCCAACGCAGCATGGCGCGAGTACACCCGCCTCACAGGGGAAACCCTCGACCCCCTAGAGCCCGAGCCCCAGCTTTCCGACTTCTATACACCTAGCAGCGCCCAAAAAGACCGCGAGATTTCATTTGTTATCGGGGGTATGGTCGTAACCTGTCTTGTGGCATACTATATCGCTAAGAGATAGACGGTGTGAGCCCCAATTTTTCTGGTCTACATGCGCGCTCGCGATGGTTTGCCCGTGGTATTGGTGTGTTGGAGGTTGGTTGGGCTTTTGGAATACGTGGCAATGGACTATCACCTGTCTAGGATTTATTATAGCCCCGGGGGCTACTGGAAAGGAATCACAGCTGTTAAGAAGCTGGCGTCTGCAGCGGGGGTCCCTCTCGATGCGGCTGAAGAAACAAGCCATCTGACAGATCTACCTACCTGCGGCGCGGCACATACCAAGACCAAAGTTTGATGTCCAGGTGCCAAATGAGGTCCATCAAGCCGACCTGCTCTTTCTTCCCCACGACCGCGTGGGACGGAAGACTTATAAGTACGCCCTCACCGTAGTCGACGTTGCCTCGCGGTACAAGGAGGCCGAGCCGCTGATTAGCAAGGGTGCAGCAGGGGTCGCCGATGCCCTGTCTCGCATCTACAAACGGGGGCCTTTGAAGTGGCCCAAGCTGCTACAGGTGGACCCTGGACGCGAATTTATGGGGGCAGTTAGCCAACTCCTTGATATACACACCGTCGAGGTAAGGCGCGGCCGGGTCGGTGACCACCGGGACCAAGGAATCGTGGAGCGGTGGAGCAGAACTCTGTCTGAGAGACTCTTCGGCCACCAGTACGCCCAGGAGATGCGGCTGCCTGTTGGTGGACGATCCACAGAGTGGGTGCGGCGGCTGCCTGCGGTCGTCTCTGCTCTGAATGGAGAGGTCACCCGGCTGACCGGTAAGCGACCCTCTGAGGCCATTAAGATAAAGTCTGTGAGTGGAGAGCCCTCTTCTACGGTTCCTGGCCGCCCTGTTGGCCTTCAAGAGCAGAAGCTCCCTTCGGGGGTTGGTGTTCGCTTCCTCTATCAGCCCGGCGAACTCGAGGGTGGGCGGCGTCGCGCCACAGACCCTGTGTACCGACTAGGGCGCACCTTGACCAAGCCCGGAGAGCCTGTGTTTTATTATCTTGACTTCGCAGGTCGAGGACCTAGTCGGGGGTTTGTCCGTGAGGAGCTTTTGGTTGTGCCTCGTGACACTCAACTGCCTCCCGATGGTGTTCTCAACCGTTAAGAAATTCGTCAATGTAAGCGTTCATCTCGGCTGTACCGGTCGGTAGGGCATCCCTGTGCCCATAAGCAAGAGTTTCCACCCCGTTTTCTGCGATCCAACGCTTGGAGTCAAAGGGGGACAGCGATACCTTGTGGAGGCGCTGCCCATAGATATGGTGGCGCTCTGATCGCAGGACATTCATGCTGTGGTGGAAGGTCGTTTTCTCGAAGAGAGCCTCCCTGTACTGTTTGTGTCTTATGTGTTTCTTCACGACGTACTTTTTCACGCCCTTGGCTTTCTTCGTGTTGTCCCCGTTAGCCTCGAGGATGCTGTACATCTTGGGGCGTAATCCGATGTATTCCGCGATTGGGCGCCCGGCACATTCGTCCGTCATCTTCCCCAACACTTTTTTTGTTTTCGACGCTATGCAGAGGGTGCTCGCGTGGGTAGTCGGACGTGTCGTATAGACCTGCATGCGCAATCATATCCCGATATACGTCCTCCGTCTCAATCTCGAGGAGGAGGCTGTCGGTGTCGGTATAGAGGAGCTGGCACCGGTCTCCGTACTGGTTCTTCAGCTGTCCGTAGTAGAAGTCGTACATGAGGGTCTTCGATAGGTCGAGAATGCTCATGCCCACGTATACGGGGCGGTTGAGGACTAGACGGCTCTTGTGAACCTCTATGGCGGCGAGGTCGTCGTCGAAGATGTTTGCTCTGGCGAAAGACGGGTTGGCGATCAACCGGCGGAGTTTGTCCTACTCATGTGAGCGCACCAGTTTGACGTCGACTCGCTTTCGCAGGTTTTCCATGGTCTTACCGAAGACAGAATTATTCATCAGTTTGTAGAGATCCTTCTCAAAGGCGTTGGTGGCCTGTTTTCGCAGCTCGGTGTTCATCCGAATGTAGGGCTCCATCCAGGGGCTCTGCTCAAAGCGCAGGGCGCGATGTACCTTTTTCAGCTTCATCCCGAGTCCCAAGTAAAGCTGGAGGTTACGGTAGTGGAGCACGTAGTGGTTCTTGTCGCGGAGGTTGGGGACCAGCTTTTCGACCTCGGCGGACACCACCCGTGCGCCCAGAAGGCCATGCTGATACTCTGACATCCACTTTTTCTGAACCACCATGCGCTCTGGAGCGAGCGGGTAGGCGTTGTGCTCATCGTGAAGCTCCTGGGGGTACTCCAGGTCCACCTCGAGGATGAAGCCCTCGGGTCCGTCGGCCGGTTGGTCTTTTATTGTACCAACCAGCCCATCACAGTCCTCTACCCATCGAAATCCGCCAGTCGGAAGGGGCTGGCTCATGGCCCACCCGTAAAGGTTGTTGGCGTCAAGGTAGAGAATGTGGCTGTTGGGCCTCTCCGGGTTGTATCCCTCTACTGCGGGATTGTTCGCCCTGGCGTGGCGCTTCGACACCATCGAGATGCCTCCACGCATCCCCTTCTCGATGAAGAGGTGTTGGTCATAGTCTGTGAGCAGCTCCAGTTCTACTCTGGTCTTTTTGAGGAGAGCATCCCAAGATAGGCCTGGACTGTTGTAATAATTTGCCGGGTCCAGCCCATATTGTTTCTGGGAAGTCTTTCGAAAGTTCTCAAAGACATCGGCAAGGAGCAGCACGTCGGTCCGGCAGTAGAGGTCGGTGTAGTTGCCTAGGGTTTGACACCCGAAGGTCTCCCAGACCCTCTGGGCATGGGTGTAGTCACTATCGGAAATATTTGCGCCTGTGAGCTTGGAGTAGAAGTCCTCCTTCGGTGGAAGCTGGGTCTCCTCGAAGTGCTCTCAGGAGTCCATGTACTCATATGGGTACACACCTTTGCGCATAAGCAGCGCGCGCTTGTACTGGTCGGGCTCGTAGCGGGCTGTGATGTGGAAGGCCTCGGGTCGATTCGCCGCTACCAGCTTGTCGAGGCTCGCCTGCAGGAACTGGGCGCTATCGATGAAGCGCAGCTGCCCCAGGGAGAAAGATATGTACTTCTCGGTGTTGTTGGGGATGCAGGAACCCGACCCTCCACCTTGGATATCGCCTGCATCAACAAGTGACTGTCGTACCCCCGCAGGTTGTGGAACACAACTGGTATGGTTGTGGTTTTGGGGCTGAGCCGCAGTTTGAGGTTGCAGGCGCTGTGGGCGGCTCCTCGGTACTTGCCGGTGATGTGGCAGTGGTCCTTTACAGAGTCTCCTTTCAGGAGTCCGTCACACACATGGCATCTGCTCGCAGTCCTGTGGCTCTCCCAGTCTGCGTTTGTCATTCTCATGGCTTGCGGTTTCGCCAGCACTTTCTGGATCCTACGCTCTTCCACTTGGAGAGCTCGGAGGAAGTGTTCTGCTGCGTTGGGCCCCCGGTATTCGGCAGGCGCCTCTGTCTTCCCGTCGCACCGCACCACCACGTAGCAGTAACTGCATGCCTCGTGGTGTTGTGTCTTCTGGGTGTTGCTTTTTGTCGGGTCGAACTCCGGCCCTTCGACTTTCGTGGTGAGGGCTTCGAAGTCAGCGTAGATAACGTAAGGCGCGGGCAGCTGTTTGTGGTGGTTCTGAAAGGTGAGCTTTTCCTCTTGGGGCATCTCCACCCTGACGGCTGTCTGGCCGATTCCTTGGCATTCTGACCTGTGGGCTTCCAGCTGGTCTTCCCTGGAATAACCATGAAGACAGCGCTCACAGAAGTGTTTCTTCCTTCCGTTTTTGTTCTGGTCGTGGAGGAGACGGTTGAGGTTTTTGACCCAGGTGTAGTGAAATTTGACGGCCTTCTGTATAAGCAGTAGATTTATCCTGGGCATGTCTTCTGGCCGTTTGGAGACGTGGTGCACGATAACCACTTTGTCCCAGCCGAACACATTGATGACAAGATCGTTCTGGCGCTCCACCTTGCCGATCTGAGAGATGGGTGTGGGGGCATCGATCCCGGTGAAGTCTAATCCATCTGCGGTGGGGTATTTGGTGGGTCTGTCCGTGTGGTCTGCAGCTTGAAACAGGGCAGATCGAAGGGCCCATCGCAGGCAGTGATCATCCATGTTTTTCACGTTGACCACTGCCTTCTTGTTTTTCAGTGCCGGTGGTAGTGGGATGTAGGATCCGCCCCGGAGAGGTTGATATCGGGCGATATCTAACCAAAGTGTGCGAACCTGCACTACCACCCACCCAGATCCTCTTTGGGTCCATTTTTCGAGGGTTTCCAGCAGCCTCGGGAATGCTTCCTCGAGGGCTGCCTTGATCTCGTTTTTCTGAAGTACGGCCTCCTGATTGTGGCGTAGGATGGGCTCCATGAACTCCTCGCTGCCATCTAAATTGGCCTTAACGAGTTCCACCTTTATAGCCAGCTGGAATTTCAACCCTCCTCTTAAGGCTATGAGCTCCTCCTCGAGTTTTTCGCGGATCTGAGGTTCCACACTCTCGAGGAAAATTCTGGGGCCAGCACCCTGTGGGTGCCCCTGGGGCACATCCATTTGCCACCCGCGAAGAAAACTTCCGAGCGCCCATGGCGTCTGCCAGAAGGCGAGTTCTTCCGGTTCTTCAAACAGGCCCAGGAGCTCATTTTGATAATCCTCCACAGACCTCAGAACCTTGTGGCTCGGGATGGGGTCAAATTCCTCCTGGATGGCCTTCCTTTTCCTCGCTTTTGCCTTTCGTGGTGGAGGAATAGGCCGATATTTCCGAGGCTGTGGAGGCTTCAGCAAACGTCTTTTAACAGCCTCGGGAATGGGCTCATCCAGGATGTTTTTAACCACATCCTGGAGAGTCGAATCGGGCATCTCTGCCAGTAGTTGCTCTATGTATTCGTCCATAGTCGACATTCTGGACGGGTATGCCTAAGATAAAACATCTATCTAAATGAACAAATTTTTTGTTGGCTAAAAACTAAACCTCTACCATAGGCATGACTAAGATAAAACACCAGTCTAACAAGAAGTTTCTATGGTGTTTAAACGTTTAACTTCTGCCAAAAACGCCCTATTATCCCTTTGCCAAAATCGCATCCATGTTTTGACATAACCACAGCCTTTACACACCATAAACTGGTTTTTAACACCCTTACCACAAATTGTGCAAGCACTGGTGCCTCCGCCCTTTGCTATCCGGGCATTGTGGGCCTTGCAATATTTCCCCATGCAGCTCTTGCCGCACACCTCTACAGATCCCAACAACAGCCACTCACAGTTGTTTGTCCCCCTCATGTTGACTCTTGTGTATACTCTAAAATTTGTTTGTCTTTAAAATACTGGTAGTTTTTGTTGCGAAGCAGCCCTCGTTGGGAGGCCCGCCAGTGGGGTGGGACGGGCCCTTTGTCTGGTCAACCCTCTCCTCGTTGGTAGTTGAGTATATGTAGGCCAGGTGTGTTTTGCGTACATGCAGAATTGCCTCGCGAGTGCATGTACGAAAAAAGTGTTTTTTGCACATGCAGAATTGGGGCAATTCGTGTATGTAGGTCAGGGCTTGTTTGGTGTACATGG
>JAWDGP010004319.1:220000-315896 GCA_033675545.1 Elysia crispata | reverse complement strand
CTGCAAGCACACACACACACAAGTAAAATGGAGTGAAAGTTATACACTCTCAATCACTCTCTCTCTCTATCCCCCTATCTCTCTCTCTTCATCTCTATTTCTTTCTTTCCAGACCCATCCCTCTCTCCCTTCCTCTTTCCCCATGCCCCTCCCTCTGCCTCGCTCCCCTCTATCCACCTCTTTTCTCTCCCCTTCTCTTTCCATCTCCCTCCTCTCCCCCTCTCTCACTTTCCATCTCTCTCCATCCTCCCTCTAGTCTTTCCACCCTCCCCCTTTCACTCCAAGAAATTGCTCTTTTTAATTTTGTTTTAGATTTGGCTAAATCGTGTTTTTTTCCCTACAGATTTCTCGCAACTGGGTCGTCCTTCAGATCGCTTGCGTTCTCATTTCGAATGGGCTTAACTACAGTGGCAGGAATTGTGTCCGAAACAGTTGACATTTTGTGGGAAGAATTGCAGCCAGTGCATATGCCTGCTCCTACACGTACATTGTTCGAAACAATCGCTACTGAAATGTGGAAGGTCTGGAACTTTCCCCTCTGCATTGGAGCTCTAGACGGTAAACACGTTCGAGTACGGTGCCCAAAGAACTCTGGGTCTATGTTTTACAATTATAAGCATTTTTTCTCCATTGTTCTCCAAGCTCTTGTGGATGCACATTACAGATTTATCGTGATCGATGTGGGGGGCTACGGAAAGCAGAGCGATGGAGGGACATTCCAAGCTTCTAGTCTTTATCAAGCTATAATGAGTGGAACGCTACAAATTCCGGAACCAACAACCCTGCCCGACTCAAATGATGTGGCGCCGTTTGTGATTGTCGCAGATGAAGCTTACCCCTTGATGAACTGCTTGATGAAAGCTTATGGAGGACAAAACCTACCCCTCGATGAAGTTTGTTTCAACAAACGGTTGTCTAGAAGCAGAAAGACAGTTGAATGTGCATTTGGAATTATGACTGCCAAGTGGCGTCTTCTGAGCAAAGAAATTGAAACAGACGCTGACCTTGTAGATCGCATCATAAAATGCATCTGTGTTTTGCACAATGTCATCATTGACAGGGAAGGAATGGATCACAACTACACTGAAGTTTCATGTGAGAATTCTGCTGTTGTCTGGGAAACACGTGGCAGGCCAAGCAATGATGCCAAGTGGACAAGAGCATTTTCAAAACATTCTTCCAGAACCATCCATTAGTTTATACGAACAGACAATAAGCAAGTGTGGGTGACCAACAAATAGACAGACAAGCACGCGAACATAAACTTACAGTCTGACAAGCAGACAGGCAGACTAAAAGACAGACAGATAACCAGACAGGCAACCTGAAAGACATACAGACAACCAGACAGGCAGACTGAAAGACAGACAGGCAGACAGACATACAAATAGACAGAAAGATAGAGGCCTGTAGATTTCATCAGTTTTGACACATCCTAGGAAACGATTACAACAAATAAACGACAATTTAGGGGCAAATCGTGCACCATTTAAAACTGAAAATGAAAGTAATTCATAACATTCGACACAACCTTTGACACAACACGCCAGGTCTGAAATCTGACATCATTATTTCCAGGAAAATGTACGGTTTCTATTCTTGGTTCTATTTCAAGTGGATGGGAATTTTCAAAAGAGCTATTTATAGTATCACGTTGTTGCTGTCGCTGTCTGTGACACTGACAGGCTAAATGAAGTGGAGGCGGAGTTTACATCATGTTGTCCCAATTTTGATGTATGTACCAAATAAATGATCTTTTATGAAAACAGGATAATAAATTGTCTTTTAGTAAATAGGCGGCAGGTGTAACAAAAGCATTATGTATCTTTCGTAATCTTTAATACACTAGATTTATAGGTCAGTGTACACACACACACACACAAACACAAACACTGGCACACACACGCTCTTGTAGTACAAAAATAAAACTTGCCTTCAGTGTTCATCTCCATGCTGATTTCCTCCCACGCTTTTTCCACAAGATTCCTGTTAGCATATTCTTTCATTCTTTTATCCCATATTAACGGTCTGTTGAAAACTGCAGTGATCAGTTGGTCAATATAGTATCTTCATTAATGGTACAAGACATGAGACGGAGAAAGATAACGGACTAGTCAGTGGGTATGATTCGTAGGGAACTGTTTATTCTACATTGATGTTCTGAAGGGGTGAACAAGTATCAATGTTGCCAGAGTGGCTTATTTAGAATTATATTAGTGATGGACATTACATCCCTCTCCAACTTAGATAGAAATTTCTTTACTTTATATAGTTATAGAATAGGGAGGGATTAAGTATTTTTTTACTTTTAATTTTTAATTTTACATTTACATTGATTTACAAGGCTGTGTCCCTCCACTGCAGGAAGTAGCCCTCCGCGTCAGCCTTCCATCCATCTCTGTCTTTGGCGTCTCTGCTCCATGTGGCGCCCTTGATCTTGACAATATCGTCTCGCCACCGCCTCACTTGTCTTCCTCGTGATCTTTTCCCGTGTCTAGGTTGCCACTCGGTGACTCTGAGTGTCCATCTGTTGTCTTGATACCTTGCCGCATGACCAGCCCACTTCCATTTCTGCTTGGTTATAAAGTCGACTATATCTTTTACTTGTGTTCTTCTTCTGATTTCTTTGCACGGTACTTTATCTTTGAGTTTTATTCTTAGCATCTTCCTTTCCATTGCCCTTTGTGCTACTCTCAGTTTTTGTGTCAGAGCTTTTGTTAGTGACCATGTTTGGCAGCCGTAAGTCATTGTAGGGAGGATACATTGGTTGTAGACTTGTCTTTTGAGGGAGAGTGGCATCTTTTCGTCTTGAAAAATCTCTTTGTTTCTTCCGAAGCAACTCCACCCAGCTCTTATCCTGCAAGTTACTTCTTCTTTTGTTGTTTCTTTGAGATGGGTAGTTTGGCCTAGATATTTATAACTGTTGACTTTCTCGATTTCTTCATTTTCTATGTATATATTTTCGTTGCTTTCAAAGTTGGTCATGTATTTTGTTTTCCCTTTATGCATTCTGAGTCCTGTTTCTAGGCTCAAGGTGTTCAGTTTATTTAATTGTTCCTCCATGTCCTCTATCTTTTCTGTTACAAGTGCGACGTCATCTGCGAATCTCAGGTTGGTAAGTGTTTCGCCGTCTACGTTTATTCCGTGCTCTAGGCCTGCCTTTCGGAATATCATCTCCATGGCTGTCGTAAACATTTTCGGAGAGATTGGATCGCCTTGCCTGACCCCTCTGTTTATGGGGAATGTTTCTGACTCCAGATTGTCGATATGAACTCGTGCTATAGCCTTTTGGTAGATGTTTTCGAGGATGGCAACGTATGTTTCATTGATGTTAATTTTCCGCAGCGCGTCGAAGATGGCAAAGTGTTCTACGGAGTCGAAAGCTTTCTCATAATCTATAAAACCGACGCACAGAGGTAAGTTGTACTCGTTTGATTTCTCTATGACCTGGTTGAGGGTGAAAATGTGGTCCGTGGTTGAGAAGCCCCTTCTAAATCCAGCTTGATCTCTAGGTTGATTTTCATCCAGGGTGTTCTCCATCCTTTTTTGCAGTAATCTAGTGAACAACTTATAACTATGTGACAACAAACTGATGGGACGATAATTTTTTACGTCGCCGGGGTCTCCTTTTTTGTATAGTATGATGATCTTCGCTTCATCCCAGCTGGGTGGGATTTCTTTTGTCTTGAGGATTTTGTTGTAACAGCTTGTCAGGTACTTTAGAACCGGTTCTTCTCCAAGCAGCAGTACGTCGCTGGTGATATCATCTGGGCCAGGCGCTTTGTTTTTACTCATTTCTTTTAGACATTTCCTGACTTCGTCCACAGTGAATGGTGGTACTTCATCCTTGTCTGCACTTTCTCTTTGTAAATTCGTTGGGCTTTGTATGGTGTTTTCGTAGAGTGTTGCATAGAATGATTTACAGATTTCTAATATCTCTTCTCTGTCTGATGTCTCTCTGCCTTCCTTGTCCTTCATCTTCGCTATTTTCTTTTTGTTCCCGTACTTATTTGTCTCCTTGGGGCCTCTTTTTTGTTCTAGAATTTTGGTGATAAATTCTTTTCTCTTTCTTCTGGCTCTCGCTCTTCTTTTCTTTTTAAGTTTTGTTGGTTTCGATGTATTCTACTCTTTCAGGTCCGGTTTTATTGTCTTTCCTTCTTAGTTCTTTTCTTCTTTGTTCTAGTTCCTCGATTAGTTTGTCTTCTGCGTTTTGTTCTTTTGTTGTTTCGTTGGGTTTCTCAACAACTTCCGCGGCGCATTTCCTGATGGTTTCGTTCATAACTTCTATTGACGGCTTTTCATTTCTGAGAATATCAAATTTATTTTTCAGCTTGATTTGAAATGATGGTGCGACTTTTTCTAGTTGTCTCGTATTTATTTTGAGTGGCTTTTTCTTCTTTATTCGTTTTAGTCTCGTGAGCTTCTTGTTGATGGTCATTCTGCTTCTTACCATTCGGTGATCGCTGCCAATATCGACTTTCGTTATTATTTCAGTGTTTTGGATCGTGGTTTTGTCTGTCGTCAAGATGAAATCAATTTGATTCTTGTAATCGCCTCCAGGTGATTCCCATGTCCAATATCTTGGTCTTGGTTTTTTGAAGAATGAATTTGTTACGAAGAGTCTATTCGCCGTGCAAAAGTCTATCAGCTTTTCTCCTCTTTCGTTCCTCGTCCCGATTCCAAAAGGACCAATCCATTCGTTCTCTTCGTCTTCGTCTTTGACTCCTATTTTAGCGTTGAAGTCCCCCATGATAACGGTGTTTGCGCATTTTTTCTCGATCGCATTTTCTAGGTCTTCATAGAATTTTTCTGCTTCCTCGTCATCGTAGTCTGTAGTTGGAGCGTAGACTTGAATTATTTGTAGTGACCCCTCTTGGAGTTTGACTTTGCACGAGATGACTCTATCCGAATGTTTACAAAAGCCTTCGATGTAATCCTTGAAGTTCTTGCGTACAAGGAAAGCCATTCCTTTTGTTTCTTTAATTATTTTACAAATAACCAATATTTGGTTTTTTTGAAATTAAAATAAGATTGCAAGAAAAGGTTCATCTTTGTTTTAGGTCTTGCTTGTGACGTCTGGAACAGGTCATCTGGATACATCATCTGGATACAGTCATTATTTCTTAAGTTAAATATGGAATTTGTGTTAGTGTTAAAAGAATTCTACTTGAAAAGAAGAACTAGTAGATCAATACCCAGGGGCATGAAACTCTAGTCGCTCCTACTGAGCTTAATCTTAATGTCTACGGATGCATAAATAATTTAGTGAATGCGTGTGATGTGAGTGACCGCTGCACTTGCCCGGTTAAGAACATGCCTAACTTGTGAATCTGCTGGGCTTTTTAACAACACGGCCACTTCTAGTAATTAAGTTTGGGTGTGTTATCCGTGTGTGTTCCAGAGTGGGTGGTGGAGAGGACAGGTCCTCATCTGGTGGTGAGTGTACTTGCTCACTCTG
This sequence comes from Elysia crispata, assembly GCA_033675545.1. NCBI lineage: Eukaryota > Metazoa > Mollusca > Gastropoda > Plakobranchidae > Elysia > Elysia crispata. The sequence goes on along the minus strand of JAWDGP010004319.1, from coordinate 310,438 downwards.
GATGGGTGTTGAGCGCTGATGGTGAGTTTGAAGGTGACGGCGCGATGAATCGTCGTCTTCAGAATCAGACTCAAGTTCAGGTTTATCTGGTTCTTGATGAACGTCGTGAAGTGGAACTGCTTTGAAGAAAGATGAGTTCCTTGTTACTGTATGTTTACTGTTGGTGGCAGTAACCATGTTTCCCTTCACCTTTTCCACGGTGAAAGGTGTTGGGTTGTATGGTGTTGACAGTTTGTTTTGCTTTTGTTGACGGACCAGGACAGTGTCACCGATTTGCAGGTTGTGTTGAGCGGTGTGTCTGTCTGAGTCTGCATACTTCTTTTGAAGGAGTTTTGCAGTGTCGTCGTTGGCTTTCAGGTCATGGAGTGGCTTCTTATGAGTGGCTTTCAACTCTGGGAGAGCTGTTCGCATCTGCCTGCCAGTGAGAGCCTCATGTGGTGAGATTTTCGTTGAAGTGTGCGGTGTGGCTCTGTATTGGCAGAGGAGGTCCTGCAACTCTACTCTCCAATCAGAATGTTCTGCTTGACATGTATGAACAAACTTGTTCAAGGTTCGTACGAACCGTTCAGCCTCTCCGTTTGCTTCGGGTCATAGTGGAGTAATCTTCCGGTGTTTGAAGCCTAGTTTCTTTGCAAAGGCTGCAAACTCACCAGAGTTGAATGGCGCACCGTTGTCAGTCTTCAACACACTTGGTGTGCCAAATCTTGAAAACATCTCCATCAGTTTTGGGATGGTTGTGCGAGCAGAGGTTGAGTTGACAATTTGAACCTCAGGAAATCTGCTGTAATCGTCGATTACTATGAGGAGAAGTTCTCCAGAAGGGAAGGGACCAGCGAAGTCCGCAGATAGCTCATCCCAAGGGTGCTTGGGCAGTGGTGTAGTCTTGATCGGGTCTCTCTGTTTAGAGCCAACAGTTGCTGATTGGCAGGGAATACACCCCTTAAGGTGTGTCTCTACCAGTTTGTCGATTCCTGAGAACCAGACTTTTTCTCGAAGCAATTGTTTTGTCTTGACGATGCCTTGGTGAGCACTGTGAGCTAGTTTGACAACTCGCAGCTGAAGGGAGTCTGGGATCAAGATTCTGCTCTGTCTCAAGACGATTCCGTCATGGATGGTCAGTTCGTCTTTGATTGATTTGAACGGTGAGACAGATCTGGAGTCCCAATTACCAGTTGTGATGGCCGTCATGACGTTTTGCAGAGTCTTGTCAGAGGCAGTAGCTTGTTTGACTTCTTCCAATGTGAGTGCATTTGGTATCGACGTCTTTGCGATGTAGCGAATATAATTTTCGCCGTCGTTGTCCCTCTGGGGAGTGATGAAGGGATGTCGAGAGAGGTAATCGGCTGGATTTGCCTCGTCTTTGCCTGGCCTGTATGTCAGAGTATACTGGTATGGCATAAGGCGCAGTCTCCATCTATCGATGCGAGCTGATGCAGGCTTGCTGCTGCCGATGATTCCCAGTAGCGGCTTGTGATCGGTGATGACGCTGAATGTGGAGCCATATAGGTAAATGTGAAATTTTTCCACACCATATACTACAGCAAGCATCTCCCGTTCGGTTTGGCTGTAACGGGATTCCACGTCTGTCAGAGCGCGGCTGGAGTAGCAGATAACTCGGCCTTGCTGCATTATCATGGCCCCAAGACCACATGGTGACGCATCGACGACAACATTTGTCTCTTTCTTGGGGTCAAAGTATGCCATAACTCCAACCTCTGTAAGCAACTTCTTAAGCTTTTTGAAGGCTTCATCTTGTTCACGACCCCATTTCCATGGTTGAGTCTTCCTGGTGAGCCTCCTCAAGGGCTCCGTGATTGATGCATATGACTCAATATAGCGTGAGACAAATTGAGTCATGCCCAGGAATGAGCGTTGGTGCCTTTGCACTTGTGATAGCTTTGATCTTTTATGCCTCCGGCGAGATACCTCGATCTCCAAAGGTGTGTCCCAAAAATGATAGTTTGTTGACTCCAAACAAACACTTTTCTTTGTTCAATTTCACACCTCTCTGTGTGAGTCTTTTCAGGGTTTCTGTAAGACTTGCATCATGGGCTGCTCTGTCTTTCCCGTGGACGATGATGTCATCAATGAAGTGAGTGACACCCGGAATATCGTGGAGGATGTCGCTCATTGCGTGCTGGAAGATCTCTGGAGCTGCGTTGACTCCAAACATGAGGCGTTTGAATCTCCTCAGTCATACTTGGGTGGAAAACTTTGTGATAAAACGACTTTCCTTGTCCAGTTCCAGCTGTTGGAAAGCCTGCTGTAGGTCAATCCGGCTGAAGAGGGTAGACCCATTCAGGTCGTTTATCATATCAACAATAGTTGGCAATGGGTGACGTTCCCTCTTGATGGCCTTGTTTGCTTCCCTCATATCAACACAGAGTCTGACCCCTCCGGATTTCTTGGGTACCACCACTATGGGGCTAACCCAGGGTGTTGGTCCTTCTACTTGCTCAATAATATCCTGTTCTTCAAGGCGTTGTATTTCCTTTTCCACGCTTTTCCGTACATGGTATGGAATGCGACGGTGTGTTTGTTTTTTAGGGTGCACTTGCTCATCAATGTGGAGCTTTATGTTGAGTCCCTTGATCTTCCCAAATCCCTCATAAAGTTCTTCTGGGACATTCACTTGACGAGCAAAGAAAATTATTTCAAGAGCTTCTGATGTTACTGCGGAAAGGAGGTTACTGCTTGAGTTATCCAGACCTTCCACAACATAGAACTGTGCCTCGATCGTCCTTTCTTTGTATCTCACTCTCGAGCTGAAACATCCTAAGATTGGCAGCTTTTCTTTTGTATTGTAGCTGTATACTGACGTAGAACTGGGACTGAGCTTTGGTCTTGGACTTAAAGCTTTATAAGCCGTATTTGTGATGACATTAACCGACGCACCTGTGTCAACAACAAACTTGATTGCATGGTTGTTAATCATTACCGTAGTTGTTGGCACTTTCTTGCCAGATTGCAGGGTGAAAACTCCATCGCTGTCAGAATTGTCTTCAGCCACTTGTTTCACATCCGCCCTCTTTAGTGACCTGCATACTTTGGCGAAGTGGTTTGGCTTTTTGCAGTTCAAACATGTCTTCCCTTTGGCTGGGCATGGTTGAGATGACGGGTGTGGGAATGTGCCCCCACAGTTTCGGCAAGTCGTTTTGTGTTTTGGTGTTGTGGTCGGTTGTTTCCCTCTCGTTTTCTCGTGTCCTTTTTTATGTTGACTTTTCCCACTGATAGCACAAGCTTGGTCGGTTTTTTCGATGTCTCGTGCCTGTGTTTCTGTTAGTTCTTCGTTCCTTGCCTCTGTGATTAGCTGGTCGAGGGTCAGGCGTTCTCTTAGGGCCTTTTTCCTTAGTTTGGATGAAGTGATCCCTTCTATCAGCTGGGCAAGGATTTCTCTGTCAATATCAGTGAAGGAACAGAGAGCAGCCTGGGTCCGTAGTCGAACGTGGAACTGGTCTACGTTTTCCTGTGGTATTTGCTTCATTTTGCGCAGTTTGAAGGCTTCATACGTGGGGTTTACTCTTGGGGTGAAGTATATATCTAGCTCTTGTCTTAGGGCATCGTAGGTCTCTTTTTTGTCTGCTGAAAAGGTATCTACAAGATCGAATATTTCGTCACCACCATAATGGATCAAGAGAGCTTTCTTTCTTGCCATGGAAGTGATGTCCATTCCTGTGATAAGGTTTTCGAACTGAGCAAACCATTTTTTCCATCTTGTGCCTGCAGAAACTTCGTCCTCTCTGATCTTGAAGGGAGGAAACTGCGGCAAAATACTTGCCATAGCTGCGTTAACTCAAGAGTATTTTATCTCAAGTATTAAAGAGCTAGATCAGCTTGTTATAAAATACTGTTTTACTCTCTGTTTAAGACCAGAAAAACAATATTTCAAGACTTGTAAGATCACCTCAGACTGATACACGAACCATGAGGTTGCAGACGAACTTAGGCTTTAAGTCTAGCAGTGGAAAAGTGTGTACTTTGGCTTTGAACCGGCGTGACTGACGGTCTGCTAGCTAACCGTTAGAGTAGATCTACGATGTGAAATCGATGTGTAGACCAATAAATAAGAACTAGGATTGAATTTATAGCAATAAAATATAATCATATATATTGCAAACCACGTATTTTCAAGCAAAGATCCTCGTCGCCAGTATAGTATCTTCATTAATGGTACAAGACATGAGACGGAGAAAGATAACGGACTAGTCAGTGGGTATGATTCGTAGGGAACTGTTTATTCTACATTGATGTTCTGAAGGGGTGAACAAGTATCAATGTTGCCAGAGTGGCTTATTTAGAATTATATTAGTGATGGACATTACAGTCAACATCCATCTTGAGCCGTCGTGTATCAACAAATGGACCTGAGATGTCTGTGCACAGCCACCAAAAGTACACAGCCAACACAAAGTTCGGCGCGGCCCGCGTAACAAGAAATAGCAACTCTTTCTGGTAATTTCCCGCGCCGGTTGACAGATTTGCCGTCTCGAGAGACCCGCGCCCTGTATGAACTCTTACACACTGTAAATAGCAACATTCCTCGCGCGAGTTCTCTCGGGTCGACTCGCGCGTGCGATTTCCCGAAACCAGCCGCCTCTATAAACGCCGACTAATTCCTCACCCTCCCTCCCTATATTCCTTCACATCCCACTGTCATAATCACTTTGACTAGATAACAGGTTTTTCCTCTGAGCTTCAAAATTAGAGTATGACTATGAGGTGTCAGAACACAGGTGAATTCAGACCTGCCACCCCTAAAATTTGAAAAGAGGAATTTGAAACAAAAAAAAATCAGGAATCTCCAAAAAAAATCAGGAATCAAGACGTCACTCACCATACATGTTTTCTTGCGCGGTCTCCAGCAGCGTATATATCCAAAATGAAATCCAAAATCACAATCACAGCTAACACAAATTTATATATGTACAGACTATTTACAATTTTTTACGCATGGAATTTACAGTCTACTGCTTTCAGGCTTTTGCCTTGGTAAGCAGTACTCTGTCCAATTCTACTGTATGGCAGACTTGGCCCCTTGACATCATTCTGGTCTTTTGTCCAATGATAGCTGACAGCAGCTCTCTGGACATAGATGCCCTGGCCTCCGTTTTATTTTTCCTCACCAGGCTGAACACCCGCTCCGATGAAGCATTGGAATGGGGAATAACGGCTAAACCCTTCATTATGTTGGCAAGGATACTGTATTTAGGCTGTCCTTCCCCGTCCAGGATCCTACCAATCTTGGCCCAGGCCTGGTCCACTGGCTCTTCTGGTATGCCAATTAGGGGATCAATCTCACGGAAGAAAGGAAAAAGACATTCAAAATTGAAAATGAAAAGGATCATGAGGCTATAATATATAAAATGTCTAAATTTCTATTTCTACACAAACCTGATTTAAAAGAAATCAATAAACAAATATATTTCTATTATAAAATTAATTACATTGGAAACAAAAAACAAAACATAGATGTATTACATTCTTTCCTGGTGTAATATAAAAAAGATCTAGTTGGGAGAGAAAAATAACAGAAGAAAGGGTTGGTCAATGAATGGAAGTACAGTTCTTGGTAGTTATCTAAAAAAGAAAAAAAAGCATCAAAAATATATATATAGAGAGAGATAATTATGTTATTCTTAAACAGAACTGCTGAGCTCAAAGATATGCCTTTGTTTAGTATGTAGGGCTAAAATGACATAATATTTAGTGCTTATACTTTAACTTTAATCTCTGGTTTAGAATAATGTTAATTATATAATACATAGTAAACAATACATGTAGCTCGCTTGGTGCGAACAGAAATAATTGCACACTATACTGTTACTTTTACAATGACATTAATTATGTTTCTTAATGAATTGATAAATTCAAAAGAATAAATCGTTTAGTTCTTAATGCATTCTGCATCTTTTTTTCTCAATGTATTCAGAATAGTCTTTGTGTTTTAGCTTTATAAACATTCCAAGAGAGCTATGAATACATTATATTTAAACAAATCATTAAATCATTTTGCCTTTGTAGCTTACCCTAAAACATTCATAGTTGAATCATATTGTATTTATCTCATCAAAGTTTAATTTTGTTATTAGGTGAGATGCATTTAAAACCTAACCATTTCACATTAAAAAACAGCACCACAAAAAAAAAAGGAACTGAGAAAACGAAAGGATGATATAAAATATTATCAGTTGACTTCAGTCAATTCATGATTTACTTACCTCTTCTATGTTCACTTGCTCTTGCCAGTCAAATGTTAGCTGAATATTTGACACTGCTGGTCGCTGCGTTTCTTGGTCTTATAGAAAATCCAACAACTCGAAATACCAGAGTGTTGGATCTACAATGTCTTTTGTCCCTGCTCCAAACAGCTTGGAAGAACGAATTTTTTTCAGCTGCTTCCTGTACGCGTTTCTGAAGTTGCTGATTTTTTTAACAACAAACTCTTTGTCTGCAGTAGCTTCAAATTTTTGGCAATGCTCCACTAGTGCCTGATAACTCTTCTCTCGTAATAATTTGTTGGAATAATCTTTTGATTTTATTTTCCATAGGCACTCATGTTTCCTATACGCTTCAATGAAGCTTACAACTGACTCTTTTGACCAAGTTGCCAGAGTGTGAATCTGATTGAAATCAAACAGTAGATAATCTCTTAAAAATAGGTTTTCTTAACAAGCAAAATATATACTGAAAATGCAGCACATACTTGGGTATAACTGTGTAGGCCTAGCAGGAATGTATGCAAACCACAAGCCCAGTTTCACGTTACCATGTCGCATATGAACACACACACGATTTATATGTCCAGATTTTTCGTTATTTTTAAAACCAATGAATGAAAAATGTTTTTTGCGCGATGGATTGACTAATTCGAGTTCGCTGATCACGAATATCGACTTAGATTTTTAATTTGGTGAATAAAAAAGTATTTTATTTTTACCTCTCGAAGTATCAATTTCAAGGAGTCACTGGGAGTGGCCCGGGACGGCCCAAAATTATCAAGCAGTGCTTGATATTCCGGATCGTCCCGAAGTGACGGCTGATCGGCACGGCGGCACAAGCGATCAGACCGCTGCACATGCGATTAGACCCACAGAAGCAGCGATTGGCCCGCTCTGGGACAATCTGGCGGGATATCACCTATGTGTAAATCGCGCAATAAGTGATAAAAGACTGAAAGGACTGGAACCAGCGGGAAATTATTACTATGGGGGCGGCATCAAGACACGTTTATCGATATAATTCAATGGAGACTTACTAGAGTGAGTTAAGCCTAGATGCATAAAAAGATATTTATATATATATATATATATATATATATATATATATGGGCAATAGCTTTGGTCTATATCGAATATTCTTTATAACTCAACCACCTCCACTTGGAGGCTATAAGATGGGTAGTTGTGATTACTACCCAACTACAGTTGCTCGATTATAGTATTGAGTATTATAATATGACTCAAATAACGATAATTGGACTCGAATATACATTTTTAGTATCAATATATCGCCCACTATAATACTTACCAATTTTTTCCGGATGTGAGAAGTGGAAAACGAAATTTCATCTGAGTTGCAGGAAAAAACGGAATTCTGCGAAGAAAAACGAAGAAACGAAATGAAGTTTGATTTTGTTAAAAAAAAAAAAAAAAAAAACGGAATGTGTGGCAGGTCTGTGAATTTAGGAACATTTTTGACACATAGAGACTGTGTGTTCTTGACAAATGTGGCGCTGACAGTTGTTGCACACGGTTTTAGTTTTACGGTCCGTCTTGGCAGGGCAATAGGTGCATCTCTTTTACTTTTCAGCCTTTCGTGCGACTTTTGCTGGAATTGGTTGCGGTATTGGTTCTGCTGCGGGAAGAAGAGCCTTCAAAACAGTGGCAATGTTCAGTTTGGCTGATTCTTGCAATGTTGGAACTGCTGCTCCTCACTGAATCTGGTTGATTGCCAGAGTGCAGCTAACATGAATATTGAATTATTGTCTGTTGTCTGGCTGGGAGAGAACTCAGTGGGAAATTTACATCTGAAGACAACCAGTGCAGCAATGGAGGCCAGGTCGAGCATGTTAAAAAAGTAAACCAAGGGACTTTCGTTTAGTAGTAAAGGCGTGGACCATTTGATCCATGGCGTCGACCCCACCCTTGGTTTCATTGTACGCCAGCACAATTTCTGGTTTTCTATTCTCTGAGACAGCTGCCTTGTTTGTGCATTGTACTGAGGGGAATAACGTTTTTGTTCCTTTTGCTTTGGAAGGACACAAGAGTAGTTTCGTGCCTGAACAGAAACTTGGATTCCTGTAAGCTGAGTGCTTTTTTCTCTTGGAAGTCTGTAGGTAAGAATGTTTTGTTGATTTTGATTGTGCCAATAAGAGTAAGTTTGTTCTTTGCCATGGACTCTGCTAATTTCAGATCTATAAAATAATTGTCACAAGTCACGTTCCGACCACTTCCTTGAAAGTCACGTGTGAGTGAAGTGACAATGTTGGCAGCAATGCTCATGTTTCTTTCGGCGGGCTTTGAACTGGAAGCTTCTTTGCCCAGGTAAGGGCAACCACGAAGAGTATAGTTTGTCGACGAATCACAAGCCCAGAACAGTTTCATGCCGTAGTTATCGGGCTTGCTGGGCATGTACTGGATGAATTTGCAGCGACCCTTGAATGGTACTAGCTGCTCATCAACAGTTATACTCTCTCCAGGGATGAAGTATTTTCCAAGGTTGGTGTGAAAGCGGTCCCAAATGTCGCGAATCGGTGCAAGGCTGTCCCTTTCTCGACGTTTAGATCTTGTTGTTTTATCGTCAAATCGTAGATGATTTAGCAGATGGCTGAATCTTTTCATGGAGAATGCTGCCCGAACGAATGGGTTGCTGTCCACTGGACTGAAAAGTAGCTCCACCGAAAGGTCATTTTGATGCAATGCTCCAGTGTGCAGAAGGCAGCCAATAAATGCTTTAATTTCCGTGGCTTCGGTGTGTTTCCATTCTTTCCCCTTTTCTCTTGCACCTTCAATGTTTGTGTGCTGAATTATTGTTTTTATTATGTTATTGTCAATGGTGCCAGGAGTCTTATTCCTGGGTATTTTGAGGATGTTTTTGCGTGGGGTTCTTGATTCAGGGAAATGTTTACTGTGCCACTCTGTTTGTTTGTTCTTTCCTAAGACCATTCTATCGGAAGAGGTCTCATCCACTGACCATTGCTGTCATCAGGGGCGATTTTGCTCAACTCTCCTAAGTTTGTAGGTTGCTGCTCAGTGCTAGATCTACCCATTGAAACTGGTTGTAGAGTTGCATATACAGGACTGTCTTAATCATCATCACTATCTAGCTCTTCAACTTCAACTTGAGGAGGTATCCATTCATCTTCATCGGACATTTCTCCTTCACTGCTTTGATCGTCATCGTCATCACCGAGAGGCACGTTAATTGTTTCGAAAATGTTTCGATCCATTTTGATCTGAAATGAAATACGTTAATAAAAAGTTAATCGTAAATAAGAGGAAGACAACAGTGTATTTTTTGTGGTAGAGTAACCCTCCACTCCCACCTCCCAAAAAAGCAAAACAAAAACACATACAACAACAGCAAATATTCCACAATTGCTAATTTTTTTTTTTTACAAGGAAATTACAATAAATAACTACAAGAAAATCACACATTTTATATCATTTTACAGCATTCTTGTGATTTATTTCTTGTAATGCATGTGTATAGATATAGTATTTCTAGCCATTGTCTTCACTCCTCCATTAAACACTGTATCATAATTTTAGTGAGCTGACTATTGTGAGATTAATTCACATCACTTTTGTAATGACAATAATTAGACACAAAATATGTCTAGCAATAGTCTTAGAAAACAAGTAACTTAATTTACCTCTTATTTTAATCTCTTTCAACTTGTGATTAGGTTCTGTGATACAATGTTGGACAACTTCTTAGATCAATGTCAAGATGGCTGTCAAAACAAGCATGATCCATAAGGGCAAATAACTCTTGATTAAAAGGGGTATTTAACTCTTAGTTCCTCTCTGGTGCTAAGAAGGGAAACAATGTGTTAGTGAGGCCTGCTTATTTTTTCTTTACAATTAGTATACGGGTGTGTCACACCCAGTTGCCAGGGATCTGGTAATTTTTTTTTTCTATATGATTAGTATATGGGTGTATTACACCCAGTCGCCAGGAATCTGGTGGTAAATATGTTGCCGGGGAAAGGGTTAAATAAATTTTTCCACCCCTGCTGCATGTAAATTATAATGCAGCTAATGACACACAGGAACGATGTCACAGGTTTCTCCTCTTCTAACTTTAACATTATATGAAATTGTCATTTTTTTTTTTTTTTGCAAAACGATCTAGATTATCTCTAGGCCTACATCTCTTGATTGGCGTTGTCTGTATCAGGAGAGCAAGATGGGCATCTTGTGCATCCCTCGTCTGATAGGCTGAGGTAAATTCATCAAGAAGAATCTTTCTCTCCACTTCAGCAATTATTTCAAAGCATCTGAATCTACTGCATCGGCCATCAGCACCTCCTTGATGATTTGCTACTCAAAATTTCTTGTCCATTTCCTTTTTTTTTACCATTTACGTTCCCTTCTTTTGATTTATCCGAGCACAGCACCCACAGCTTGGTCTGCCATTATCGCCTACTGTAAGAAAAAGGTAAGCTATCATTGACTGGTCAGATCATGTGTTAGCCATATGTGTTCCCTTTTTTTAAATGGGGACTCCCCTTCAAAGGACATGTCCGTGTGCGTACTAGTTTGTTTCCACAGAATATCACCCAAATTGCAAGAACTCAAAATATTCAAAATTGTGTCATGTCTGATTTTTCCCTTGAGGCCTTCATATGTATATATAATTTATACATATATATATATATGAATAACTTTTCATTTAGATTTAATTGTAGGCCTACTGATGAATCTCACTTTATGCCTGTTTTAGATTGTCATGTAAATGTCAGTCCAGTAATGCAATGCTTAATTGAGACAACACTAAAAGATACTTATGTTCAGCTAAGAAATGTAACTTTCAAAGTAGATTGTAAGGTAAGGCTTATTTCTTGAGATGCTCACCATTCATGTATTATTATTATTATTATTATTATTATTATTATTATTATTATTATTATTATTATTATTATTATTATTATTATTATTATTATTATTACTATTTTGTTTCTACAGAATTAATTTGGATATTTTGTTTAATTTTCATTATCTTTAGGTCATCTTGGTTGCAGTTTATATTTATCATTGTTTCTTTTTATATGTTAATAAAAAGTTAGTTATGCTTGTTCTATGCATTTTATTATTATTACCACCATTATTTTTAAACGTAATAAACAAATTTTAACAAACAACTATGTATGTGTCAGACCTCTTGTTTTGTTCTATTTTTGTGTGCAGTTTATATCCTCGTTTGGAATCTCTGTGCGCAGTAATTGTTATTACAATGTAATTTTGCTAAAATTGGTCTATTGATTTTGATTTGAACAATCATTCCTTAAAGACTAATATGATAAAATTTGTACGGTTTGCAATTTGGAGCATTCAGTATAGGTTAACCTAACTTATTAAAGCTAGTCGAACTTATTGGTTTAAAAGATAAGCTAAGTTACCTGATAGCAGTAACTGTAGTTTATTTGTAGCCTATATAAAGGATAGAAAGTAAGAAACAAAAGTACACCCACATGGAAAATATATTTAAAAAAAAAACCAAAAAAACAAAACAATCAAACTATCAACCAAACATTTTGAGAGCATTTTTTTTTTAATTAACTTGAGCTATTTTAAATTTAATTGGTGACACAGAGCATAGAAATTTCAATTGCTCTGTATGAGAATTATATATGTAGAAAAAAAAATCCTAAATTTTGTACAGCTGATACTCGTGGCTAATTGTGTACCTTCTCGACCCATAGTTGTCATAGTTTCAATTTTCATTTTCAATATAATCTGCTGGCACTTAAAATCTAATTCTTATCGAAACTCGTTGAAATAAGAGATGATAAAAATACATGGCTGTAGACAATATTTGAGCATTTTATATCTCATTTGAAACTATTTTTCCCTCTAATAAAATTGCCAATGCCAAATCTCTTTCTCCCATTAATTGGCATTGATAGAATGTTAGATGTTGCTAGTTTTGAGGTGCTCCTTTTTTAACCATAGATTTCACTCCCTCCCCCTGGCCCCACCACTTTTGTTGAAATTACCTGCCAGGGGTGATAAAGGTGTGAGTATAATGGTAGCAGTGCTCAAGTTGAATCAAAGGGACATAACTGAATAAACACCAGGTTCATCTAAATCAACTCAAAATCATTTCCCAAGTTGACTGTTGGTCTGATAATGCAGAACTGTGTAGCACAATGCTTTTTTGTGAGCAAAAAGAGAAGTTTAAACAAGAAAATGTGGAGTTTAGTCTAGTCTTTACAGTTTAATACATGCCTAATGCCTTGGTTTAAATTGTTGACCTGACAGTCTCTGGAATTATTATTACTTTGACATGAAAGATGCCAACGTGCACTCTTCAGTTAAATCAAGAACAAAAAAAAAAACAGTTGCATGTTTTTCTTATGGCTTGTGAGTCAGATGCTCTTGATTTAGATCTTTTCTCAGTCTAAGTTAAACCACCGTTTTGAAGATGATAATAATGGCATTTTCCTTGCTGGAAAACCTATATTGAAATTATTGTCGGAATACAGAAGAACACGAACACATTTCAAACTTCTAGGCACCTAAAAATCTTTTTGTTACACTTACAAATACATTACGTTTTAATCACGGTAATTGTTAGGGTAAAACAATTTGGAGCAAAACATATTTTGGCTTAATGGTACTTTATTGTAATTTATAAATTTCTTGAAATCTTCTCCAATCCCATATGCCAAAAAAAAAAAAAAAAAATGCAAAGGTGAAATTTGAACTAGGAGATATAGCCTTGACAAATAATTATAATCACCTTTCTCCAATGAATTGAATGAAAAGCATCACTTTTCCAGTTAATGTTGTTCTTTATCTTGGAGATTCCTTGAAAATTCTTGAAGCCTGCTTTTCTTTGCTTTGCGTTAAGTGATTTACCTCTTAATGTGCTCTTAACAACGGATTCTTTTATAAACAGCTATTATGCTGACATTTTTACATTAGGAGTTCATAAGTATTGTGTTAAGGTCGCAAATTTCAATTTTGGATTATGGTTCTCATTTGTCACACAAAGAAAGCTTAATTTCTTTACTTTTAACCTCCAGTAGTTAGAGAAAAAAATAGATTAAAGAAAGGGCCTTAAATTTGAAGCACTGAATTCCTGACACTCAGATGCTGTATAAATTAATATGCCAATCATATAATTTTCAAAATAGGCTCATTTTTAAATGAAGCCTTTTGGAAAAGTGTACATGTATAGAAATACCTCTGCTAACTTTGATACCCTAGGTCTATGTTAAAATAATTTTAATTTTATTTGCTAATTATATTTTGATGAGTCAAAATTAACCCTGCACATTTGGAAAAGTTTAAAAAAATCGACCAAATTAATAAGTCAAAAAGTTCTTTTCTTTTTCTTACACTTTGAATTTATGTTTCAAGTCTTATGTAATAGAATATCCAAGAAGAGGCTGCAATTTTTTTTTTTGCCATTCTTTTCTCACACTTGACTTGTTTATCTCTCTTTAAAGTTTCAAATTTTGCCCTTAAGAAAGTGTTTACTGCATATACACATAGCAAAGTTGTTTGACATACAATTTAATTCATTTACAGAACATCTGAATCTGCACTTGATAGGGTATGTATATTGCATTTATCGTATTTATCATTCACTTGTTACTAGTTCAGTGAATACAAGATTTTTGTGATGTTTATTTTGCAAAAAACATTGCCATCACAAGTAATATTCGATTCTGTACAACAGGTATATAAGTACAGGTAAGATAAAGATCCTTTATATGAGCGATTAAACTTTGCTGCAGAGGCAATATTGAGACAGGAGAACTGTGAACTCCTTGTGTTGATTAAGGCATAAAATTTGCAACAGTCTGTCAAGGAAAATGACTTTTTTATTCATGTGATTTGGAAAGCCTATCAATAGCATATCTTATTTTTTTCATTATTGAATTGGTCTAATAGGCAATCCTTTATTCGTCCTGTAAACAATCAGTCAAAGGGGTTGGACTTAGGAAAATTGTGACTTTAAAAATGGCAGAAGGTTAACATTCACAGATTAACAAACAAGCAATAAAAAAATAGAAAAGATTGTTTCATTATTAAGTCATTTTATTGTATTAAAAATATTGGAGCTCAAACAATGTATAACAAGGTCTTGGGTTGGGTTATTTATAATTATTCATTTTATTATAAACATAATTATATTTTGGTAACAGAGTTTACAATAACTTGAATTAGATTATTGTCCAGCCATGGCAAAGGCTAGAACAATTCAACAATTCAAAAAAGATGCTATGGAACAATATTAGCCATTATTAATATTATGAGGAATATAAATCTTCAATTAGTTCATTGCTTAATGCTTCACAGACATTGGCTTTTCCGTCATTTATTCATTTCAAATCAATAGAAAGAGCATAGAAAATAGAAGTTTGCATATACATTTAAACTTAGGATGTCCTGATATGACACAAATACCATACCAAAAATAATTGCAATACTGAAACAAGCATCTTCACAACTATTACAGTAACTAAACCCTTTCAGATGGATCATCAATGCAATGTTTTCTCCACTTCATCATTTTTTTTTAATTCCTGAGAAAGAATATTGAATTGCTTATTTAAATTGAAAAAAAATTAAATAAACAAGAAAAAAAATAGTCTCAGTAACACAGTTTTATGGCAAGAGGAATCTTGCAAAGCCAAACATTATGTTGTTCCTACTTGATTTCAGGAGCTATTGTAAAGGTTTTTTTGTTGAATAAAGAAGAAACTTGTATTGATTTTCTATCCCATCCAAAAAAAAAATGCTTCACTGAAATATTAGTATTTCTTGTGACCAGTTTAAATAAGTTATATGCCACAACTTCAAATACATTTAAAAAATATAAAAAAGAAGAGCATTTGAAAATAGATATTTTCTCTATTTTTACTTTTTTTTAATTTGAATTAATTCATATCTCTCTGGTAAAATGGGATGATTTCAAGCAATTTTCAGCATTAGAAGCTCAAATAAATGTACAAACTACAAATTAGATAGAATGGAAAAAAGTTTAAGGAATCTAAACTTGGTAGGCTATTCCAAGAGAACTCACATAGCGGTTAAAGTGAGGGAATTCAATTTTGGCCAGTTGTAGAGATAGATCATAGTTAGCAACACAAGAATAGTAGAACAATTTATATCACTGTTACTCAGAAGCAATGATACAATCTAAATAATCTTATATACCACTTGCTATATATCTTCCTCCGTTAAGTGTATAAATTTGCTCAACACCGGTACAATTAGGATATGTATTAGTAAAGAACATGTACATTAGGAAAATTTCAATAAAGAGTCAGCTGAGAGATTACTTTTAAAAAATTTTCCGGTCCTTAAATTATTTCATATAATAGCATCAATATTCTACATTTGGTCTAAATCTTACATATAAATTACATAGCTACATGGAAATTTAACACATTTTTACCTATTTAAGTACTTCTAAGCTTTGATATAAAAATCATTGTGTACAAAGATTTAGTGTAAAGTGTCTATAAATTGCAATAGGTTAGAAGAGAAAAAATGAATTCTTTTGGAAAAAACAAAACAAATGCAGGATTAAAAAGGGTGGCTGATAAAGGGAAACAATGCCACAGTAGCTTTTTTTTTGCTTTAGGGAAAACATGAAAAGATAAGGCTGATCAAAAGGGAATTAGAGTCAAAGGAAACCAAATACTCAAAAAAAAAAAAAAAATAAATAAAGGTTTAAAAAGAACAAACAACTTAAAACCTTTAAGAGTATTGCTCAGTAATGACAATTTTCTAAATGATGATATTTATAAGGCACATTATCATGTAGGCAATAATTTAAAATAAAGCTTTGACATAAATTGCCAAGAACTGGATCTTTGTCTCTTCTTTCCCTTTTGATGAAGTTTCAACACAGATTTCATTAGCAACAATTCAAGGCATAAGTTTGTACAATTTCAAATACCGTTATGTACACTTTTCATCTCATCCAGTCTTTCCAGTGATTTGTACATAACAAGTTCAAGCACAACGAAAGTATCATACATATGTGATATTTGTGTGATCTGAAAGAGCTTCCTCGCTGGAGTCTAGGGATCTCCTTGATTTACGATCCAGTGAAGAGCTGTAACCATCCTCAGAAGAACTGTAGGAACCAAAGCCATCAGCAAATGCCTGAGGACCACCCAATCTGTGAAATGATCCTTGTGGCAGGGAAGATTTTCTAAAGCCTGGCTCAGTACTTAATTCACTTCCTGCACTGCTACTGCTGGATGTACTGACCCGTGCATGCTCCTGTAAGCGGCGGAAAGGGGGAGGGTCTGTATAGGGTGGAGGCTGGCTTCTGATATCACTTTTATCACTGTCTTTTAAGTCTTTGTCATAAAAAGATTTAAGTGACTTAACACTCCATGGAAGTTCACGTTTACCCTGGTTGCTATTTTTTGATGAGGTTGAGGAGGGGGCTTTTGATGAGGAAAGAGATGATTGTGATGTGGATAATGATAGTGTAGAAGCGGATATGTTGGATAATTTTGATTTTATAGGCACATTGGATTTTGATCTTGGAGAATGACCTGACTCAACAGTCATATCTTCAGCATATTGAAAGGGGGTCAATCTGTTTTCATGTTTTACATTTGACAAATTTGACGTGGATACGGATGATGATAACATATACGTGGATGATGAAGGTTTTCGTGACCCCACAATTACCTTATACGATGGTTTGCCAACATGATGGCTATTGTTCACCTCTGGATGAAACAATGAGCGAGCTTTGAGAAAATTCTGATGGTGCTCTGATGGCATGTCTGAAGGGCCACTGTGGGCAGAAGTAGATGGCGATGAGTCTTGTTCAGGTTTTCTGATCTCGACCCTAGGTGACAAAGAAGAAACTTGAGTGTTCACACGCTCAGGATCTTGAACTTTTGTTTGAGAAGGTTGAGGTTCAATAGTATCTTTAAGCTGAGGGCTATGCCGTACAGCACGAACAGCACTATTTGAGGCATCACTTTGACTGCGTTGTAAGCTGTACACATCATGAATGGACTTTGGTCGTGGATGTTCTCTTGAGTTCTTATGAGTTGTGAAGGGGTTCAAGGAAGGACTTGATTTTGAAGGGGGCTGTGGGAACTGAGAGTGGAAATGAGCAATTTGAGATTGAACAGTTTTTGATTCTGTGGAAGACAAAGAGGAAGATGATGGCTGAGGTTGGGAAGACAAATGTGAAGGAGCAGGGGTTTGTTTCTGTTCATACATTTTCTTGGATTCCAAATATAACTGTTGAGGGTTTTTCTTAAGAGACACATAAACACCTTCCCCCTCAGAGGTCCACTCAAGTTCTTTTCGACCTCTCTCTTTTTCCTCTTCCTTAAATTTGGCTTTACCATCTTCCTCCCCTCCATCCTGTGGTCGAAAATGTCTGCTGTAGCTCATTCTAGCAGGATGCTGCTTCAGAGATGGCTCAGAAGAGCTGTCACCACCAGTGCTGCTAGCTACCGAGGAAGCCATGCTAGCTCTGCTACCACTGCTTGTGTCAGAGGGGCGACCTAGAGTGGAGATGGTGATTGTGCTTCCACCACTAGATGAGCCAGAGACGTCAGAGAGGCGGCTATCATGACGCGATAGGGAAGCTGATACACTGCTTTCTTCAGATGATGCTGGAAATGTTGATAAAGTGGAGGTTGCAGGGGCTGCCAAGCTTGCCCTTGCCTGATGTTTTTCACGGCGGGAAAGCACATCAGTTTGCAAACTGTGGGAGATGCTCCCAAGGTCGAGAAATCCTGACTCACTAGGACTTGGTGGGGATTCCAAGAGGTAATTAGGTGATGTCTTGGTATTTTGCGGCACTGATCTGCCACCTAATGCGTTAGATGTCCTACTTGAATGCACTAATTTATCGTTCACATTATTGCCTTGGTCTATCACAGAATCCTCTTTGAGTGAATTTGATACTAGTTTATTATTTTTTAGAGGAGAGCCAGAAGGGTCTTCCTCTTTAGTCCGATTAACTCTTTGCTCATTGTAAAGTTGCAATGATTTTTCATATAAAGCTTTAGCTTTAGCATTGAGCTCGCGTTGTTTCCCTGTATCGTCGTCTGTGATGTCAATGGGCACGCTATGTTTGATCATGAAGTTGCGTTGCAAGGCTTGGTGATAGTTTGGAGGTTTATCTGGCCTTTGCTGAATGCCTTCTGCTACCTGATCCTTTGAAGATAAGGTAATGTCTGATTGAGACTCCATGTATTTGGCAAGTTTGGCTCGCCGTGCACTAGCTGATGAAAGAGGAGATAGGGATGGCCTTGGTGATGCCAAAGATGATGATGAGGATGAAGAGGAAGAACACAAAGATGAAGGGCGAAGCGTAGAATTAGACCCACTGTCATCACCACTAACACCGCCAGTGGTGGAGGTTATCATTATAGGTTTTGATGTGACAGACACATACTCCTCGGGCCTTATTGAATTAATACTTTTGACAATGTCATGAGAAGCTGAATCTGTAGCACTAGATCGTCGGACCTGAGATAAAATGACACTGTCATAAGAAGCTCGAAGAGGGACAGAAGTTTGAGAAACCTCCTTCCTAGATCCTGATAAGCTCTGAAGAATCACGTTTGGAGGTGGAGAACCTTTGATCAAATGCTGTGGGGGGAGTCCAAGGCTTTGTTTTCTGTATGGCTGGCTCAGCGGTGTATAATCACTTTCAGGCCGGAGCATCAGGCTAAAGTGGGGACGTTTGCGCATATCAACCACCTCCTCTGCTTCATGTGATTTTCTGCCGCCCCATAACTTTGGTGAAGGTGGTGGCATTTTCTGAGAAGCTGGTTGAGCAGGGGATTCAGGTCTGCTAGAAATTTTGCTGATGTTGTCTGCAGTAATGGTTTTATCTTGCTCTTCAACATCATCTGTTTCATCATTAGCATAATCTTGAGCACGAAGATCAGAAGTTGACTTACTAAATGCAAGACTAAGAGAGCCCAAGCTAAACTTATTTGCCAACTGACCATCCCAGTCTCTGTATGCTGAATTCATTTCAGGTTGCCACGGGGCAGCTTTGGTTTGATTGCCAGCGTTAGTTGATTCAGGTGGGAAAAGAGGGTTGTTCTTGGCTAGGTGAGATATTGTCGGCTCTTCGTAAGAATCTAACGTTTTCACATCTGGTGAAGTTGGAGGAGTAGGACTGCCAAGACTATCTGTAACAGACCCTTGGCGCAGTAAAATCCTTCCTGGCTGCTGAGTTGTTTGGGCAATTGAAGACACTTTCCCTTGACCTCTTGTCAGGTTGTAACGAGTCGGGAGAGTGTCATTACTCAAGAATAAATGAGTTCCACTGTTAGACTTCACAATAGTACCCATGTCCTTATTAAGGCGAAGTCGTCGAAAATCTATTGCACTCCCAGGCTGACCAGCATGGTGCTGATGGTAGTTATGGCGAGGAAGATAAGCCTCGTGGTCAAACTGACCCTCATCTTCCTCCCCTATTGAGTCTGAGGAAACGCGCTTGCCAACAGGTGGATGCGTAAGACATGGCTTTAATTCAGCACCCCCTGCATTCCCACCATTCCTGGGCTGAATGTCTAGCAAAGGAGAGGATGTGCTATGTTTGAAAGGAGGACGCGTTCGAAATGTTGCTGGGCCTTGTCCAGATTCACCATCGCTGCCCTCACTTGAGTCTCGAAACTTTTTCTTTCCTTCACGGTTCAGACGGTCTCCACGTCTGTTCTCAAGAGCCCTTGAGTCCACCATGCTCCGGCCGAGCCAGTCATCGCTCTCTGGGGGCTGATGTGGATCCATCTCAAAGTTCGAAGAGGTTGAGCGTTGATAGAGCCTACCAGCCATGGCCTCTCCAGGGTATGGGCACCCAGCAACACCCGTGCCTCCTTCTTCCTCATAAAGCTGGGTATCTGAAAGAGTGAGACCCGAGTCACGGCTTAAGTTGGAGGGTGACAGGTGGGATTTGTGTGCCTGTGGTGATCCTGATCCTGCCTCCTCATGTTGGAAGTACTCTCGCTCCACCAGGCTGTCTAAAGATGAATCATCACGCCGGTAACCCACTGGACAAAGAAAGGGTGGAAAAGAGAAAGTTATAAAAGAGGATTAAAATTTCATGCTTATTAAATGAAGGTTAAAGTATCATGAATGAAAAAAATTATAATAGACTGATATAATCTCACCGAAAATATTGGATTTCTTAAGTATTAAAGGATAATCAATGGACTCATACATGGGTTCAACCATTTAAGCCCTCTTAGTCTTCAGTGCTTCAACATGATTTTAGTGCTAAAATATTGAATTAAGCACTGACTGGCACTTCTGTAAAATAGTCAACTCAGGAGTAACTGGTGATATAGGATAAAGTAAGGAATGGTGATGATGATGATGATGATGCTGGCGATGATAAAGATGAGGTTAAAGGTGATTATAATTATTGATTGTTTTAAAAAATGGTGTAATAACTAACAGCAATAAATAAGGTGTACTGATTACAGAATGACAACAACCAACATATAAACAAAAACTACAAAAAAAAGCAATTGATAACTGCAGTTTGTAAAAGCTGAACAATAATCCCCTCTATTTACCCCTTCCCCAATTCTGAGAGGAAATATTGTACACTATATATATACAGAACAAATATAGAAGTATTCACATAGTTTTTACAATGCAATTTTAAAGCTTAAAGGAGTCTTAAATGAACCTGTCTACTCACTTCCACTTCCAGTGTCTGGCATACTGAGCACACTGTGCATGCTGTCAGAATCTGTGCCAGAGTTGGAGTCCCGGGGGCCAGAGGGCGCCTGGGTACCGTGTCTCTGGGCTGGATGTTGATCTGCATGTTGTGAGTGGGGATGACATCTGAGCTTTGCTTGATGACGGCCATAATTTCCACCATACTCTTCCTCCTCCTCCTCATCTTCTTCATCCCCATCACCATCGTCATCATCGTCCACACCCATTTCATATTCGTCATCCTCTTCCTCCACTTCGTCTCCCATAGATGAATCCCGATGCCGTCCACCAGCACCATCTATCATGCTAGCCATTTTGTCGCCATCACCACCTGTTCCTTCCTCATTATTCTCTTCTCTGCCCTCCTCCCCCATCTCCTCCAGTGAGATTGGTGGGGATGCCTCACAATCGTACTTCATGAACATAGTGAGAATGTCTGGACCAAACAGCTCTACATGCTTCACGATCATGAAAGTTATGAGTGGTGTGAACACAGTGGTTATCTCCCGCACAGAGTTCTGCACCTGCATCAAGGCAGAAGCGCTGCTAGCTCCACCACCGCTTCCTGGGGAAGGAAATCCACTGTTGGAACCCTTTCCGTGTGGAAATCCGGGAACTGGAGGGGCACCAGAGGTGGGCGAGCAGAAGGAGGGTGCTATGCAGGTGGCTAAATTGCTGGGGCCCATGTTTGTCTGGGAACTGTGTTTTGCTAGATGTTGCAGTAGTGATACAGTCAATTTCAACAGCCGTAGATGTGCAGGTGATAGCTGGGATGTGATGCTGCACATAAAGAAATATGAGGGTCATTAATTTTAAACTGGAATGAAAAACAGGCAAAAAGGTGCAACTTGCTAAGACATTAAGATGAAGGAATATAAATTATTATTCCGGTTTGAATGATCCAACAAAGGGCTGATTTTAAAACAAATTAAATAAAAAATATGCATGTATAAAAATACGTTTAGAATTCCAAATCAATTAATACTTGAGAAAAAAAAAGACAAGAGTGGCAGATGCTTGGAATCTAAATTATTAATGAAAGAGCCAAATTGGACATTTTTATCCAACCCCTACTTTTTTCAGCATAACATGTGTATCATTA
The DNA here is from genome assembly GCA_033675545.1 of Elysia crispata. Classification (NCBI taxonomy): domain Eukaryota; kingdom Metazoa; phylum Mollusca; class Gastropoda; family Plakobranchidae; genus Elysia; species Elysia crispata. The sequence goes on along the minus strand of JAWDGP010004319.1, from coordinate 288,424 downwards.
GATAATGTTTGAATCCTAACAATTAAATTTGGCAAGGACATAGTCTCTGTTTGGCCTTCCCAGACTGCCTTGGTACTGAAGAGGAACATCAGCAGTTTTTGGGTGGAGACTTCAAAATTCAATTGAGGACAACTCACCCTTTTATTTTGTCCAGCTTAATCTGAACTGGGTCATCTTTGCTGACGGTCAGCCATTGATCGTGAAGATCATGACTCAACAAACCACCTGGTATGCAGCGCAAAAACTCCTGAAAAATTTTAAGATATATGTTAAAATAAGTTAGAATGAGATTATTTTTTTCATTACGGGTAGTAAGAAGACCAATAAAACGGATTAAAATTAGTTTTGAAAAAAAAAAGAGTGAACAAAAGATGAAAGTAATTAACTGTATCATCCAAACCTGCGGAAATAAGGGAGGCAATATTCCTCAAATCAATTTTTTAAAAGATACATTAATAATGAATTTTATAATACATATGTCCGATAAACTTTTCACTATAATGTTTAATAAATATGACAAGGGTTATTTTTTTTTACATACGTGTTTAAGTCTGCGGCAACAACAAGAAAGAAGTACATAGTTTTACAGCAAAGGAGTGTTATTTTAAAGACAGCTCAAAGCTTTCTTATGACAAACCTTGAACACGGAAGCAGCTGTAGGAGCCTGGTGATCCTCAATGGAATATCTGACACCAGCATTGATCTTCTCACGAATCTCTTTGGCGAGAGCAGCTTTGTTGCCACGTCGAAGGATACCTGGCACTGTGGGACCTCGTCTGTAGACCAGCACCATCAGACGCTGAGGAGAGACAAGTTAGATAAGTGTTAAATGTGTATGGCATCGGTTATAATTTTTTCCCCACTTGCTCTATCTATCTGTCTGATTTGATGGTCAGCCAGCCTCTATGATTGCCTTTAGTCTTCTTCATAAGTACATATGACCTGTCTGTCTCTCAGTATATACAACTCCGGGTCTCTCCTCTTTTCCTCTCTTGTCTCTGCAGTTGTAACGAATTAGCATCCAAGCTTTTTTTTTTCTACGATATAACAAATAGACAATTTAACTTCATTACAGTACAAGAGAGAGCGTTACCTCAAGCAACCCAATGAATCTCAACAAAATACAAAGTAAAATGGTCGAACTAAAAATATCTTCAAAGAATCAATTTAATATCATAACGGAACAATCCTGCTCTAACTTTCATATATACCGCATCCAAGACACCTCTTCATCACAAATAAAAAATCTCCAGTTACGAATGAGCGCAAATACATTGCTGCCACTTTACAAGAGAATAACCCCATATTCGTTCAAGTATCTTCACTCACAATAATTGATTCTGGTGGGTCGAAGTTTTCGTCACAGATCTCATTGAGGGGCAGACCGAAGACAAGAGGGTGAGGAGACCGTATCTTGCGGAGCAGGTTGCTGATGATGTTGGGTGACTTTTTAGATTTCTTCATCGACTTCTGATACGAGGAATCGTCTGTGGAAGAAAAAACAACAGCCGAATTTTATTCAATTGTTATGCCTTAAATTGTTCTGGCCACAATATATCAAAGAAACAGAAGTGATTACAAGTACCAGAAAACAAAAAAAGGCACTCGCGTGTCTTAACTAATGTTACAATAACGAAAAGATAAAAGTTAAGATCGAATTGTTCAAATGGACCATTGTAAACAGAACAAATTAAGTCAAGATGCGACAAAAAGTTGGCAAATGGTTTGAATAATTCTATGCCAAGAAAAACTGATATTCAGCGGAATGTAAGAGAAAAAAATATCGGAATTATTAGTCTGAAATTGGAGTGAATGGAAGATCAATGTGAATATATTTTATCAACGTTTGGAGAGCTTTTCAGATACAGCTCAATGAAATACATTTTACAGGCAGAAATTCGATGTATTTTAGTTGTTTCTTGTTCTTTTGACCTGCACCCTTTTCTCACCGAACACAACTGTCAAAATCCCCAAAAAGCTACTTAAAAACAGCAACAAATCACAACAACAATAAACAGAAAACAAACTAAACCAAAGGAAAAAAAACAACAAGAAAATAAAGGATATCAAATAAAAACAAAAACAAATACCAGAATACCGCTGCATATATTCTTTTTCCTTCATTCTTTTTCTTAGTACTCACCATTCATATGATGCTTCTTTGGTGTCTTTTTGTGCTTGACATAAAACTCGCACTTTTGGCCCGCGGCTGCGCACTCCTCCACAACCGTGTCGAGATCGCCTGAGGTCATGTTGGCCACGTCATCTCGAGACCTGGAGCGGGTCAATTCTCGGACCTGGCTCAGCTTGATGGAAAACGGTGTCTCGTGGCCTGGAGAGATGTCAAAAGGATTTGTTTCGTTCATAAAACAAAGCCAAACAAAAATGTAAATTTAAGGACAGGTAGTACTTTTGCTGCTTGAGAACTACCGAGCCGTCACGTATTTTTTTTGTTTTTTTATTTTTTGAATAGGAAAAGCCGGTATTATTTCTTTCAGCTCCATAATTTACAGAAGAAAAGTTGGAATATTATAATATATTGGAATAAGACAATAAAATGCTAACCATAGTATATATTATTCGACCTGACAGTAAATTAACTGTAAAAATTATTTGGCTAGTAAAAGCATTTAATACGAAAAGTTAAAAACGATTTACGGAAGATAAAAAGACGCTGAAAGTCATAATAAAGTAGCTAAAGAAATGCAAAGCTATCCATCGATATATTATTCACATGGATATTTCTAACAAACGAGCAAATCGCAGACCAGATTGTTAAGAACAGACAAGAAGGTTAACTTTGTTTTATACTTTTAAATCGATTAATATAAAAACGAAAGGAACTTCCATCGCCGTCGCAGCTCAGTTAACTCACCATAGTAAATTTCGGTTCGCAGACGAGGCGAAGAACCGCCTGTGGTCACATGATAGGTCACATGAAAGTAGTGAGGGGTCTTTAGACACAGTCTACCCGTTGTGGGCAAGCACATTTTCCCCAGTTTAATAATTTTCGTGCGATAACCGCATTGTTTATCAATCATGACAGCAGCTCAAAATACGGCTAGACTTCTGTTAATTTTTCATACATTCTTTACTGTCGGATGTAATAAAAAAAAATTACCACCGGTGCACAAACCATTTCACACTTCAAAATAAACAGAACAAAAGCAAAAACATTTCACTGGATGAGATCGAAACTCATTAAAACTGTGACAGCACCATGAGTATTACAAAATTAATGCTTAACCGTGTCCCCTACAAAACTTAAAATCCTTAAATACAAGAATAAAAACCTTTAGCAACAGCCATCACACCATGTTTCCAAACTGAATTCACAATCCTCTATAATACAAAAAGATATCCTAGGATATGTTATCCTTTCGGAAAACATTAAAACTATCTGAGTACGAGAGAAGATAGAAAAATCTGATTCCTATGGGAAAAAAAAAGATCTAACAGACATAGATCTAACTTTTTAATTTCCTAGCACAATCCAAGCCGCGTTTATGGATGACTGCATCTTTAAATTTTAAATAATGATTAACATTATAAACTGAAAATTTTAGTATTTCAAAACGCACATCAGCAGCAGCTGAAGCTGATAAAGAACCGATCCTCGTTTCTTCTGAGGCAATACATGATTGTACCACCTGTAGAGAGAAACCCTATAAACGTGAGAGACTGATAAAAAAAGTTAATAGGTTTCCTGAAGTAAATATAAAAAAAAATCGTGTATTTGCTCCTAAGGCTAACATGCGTGATTCAATTTCACGCCCTTCTTATCTACCGTCACTGAATTTTCAGATAAGAGTAACTACGCAGAGTGAAGCTCAGTGGTACTGGGAATATCACTACCAGTCTTGATAGCCATACACCATGATAACTGAGGCAAACGCGGACAATACAAATAGACATCTTCCATTACCCTCAATATCCAGGACTTCTTAAAATAATGCTCGTTTGCGCACCATTTCAAACTATTATAAACTGGAATACTTATTACTAATCAGAATTGTCACATGCACTGAGTGAACTAAATATAAACCTGAAACTTTCCAATTCCGTTACGCTCTTACCTTATTTTTCATGTGCCATCAGATAAAAACGAATACATTGCTTTAAAAATGATGAAGAAATATCTTAAGAGAAACAATGAGCATGGCATCAGTCAATCTATAAAAAAGCCCGCAAATCTTAATATGTCATGAATGTTAGCTCAAATTTAACTTCAGGTGAGCTAAATGAACTCCTTCGATGCATTTGGGAGAGAAAAAAAAAAGACCTTCGCACAAGGCATTCTCAGCGAGTAGAACTTTTGAGAGCTACCTGTGGCAGATAAATGCTTGCCTCGTCTGATGGAACTGAACCACAAAAATCAACGTCAACGAAAAAGTAATAGACATCTTCACTTTAAAAAAAAAAAATAAAGAAAGAAGGAAAGACAATTTGAGGTAGTAAGGGCATGAAGGCTGGAGAGACGAAAAAGCGAAGAGAGAAAAGTGGGAAAGCTCGCCAAAAGATAGGTCACTCGGTTATCAAGCCTTGCCTATGTTGACATTCTCAATATCATCACTACCTGAAAGAATCAGGTCAAATTTGCTCGTCAGTACATGACACCGATTCCAAAACAAATCACCACTTTGCAAAATTTACATTGAACCCTCATTCTACCTGGCACAAAAGAAAAGGTCTAGATCTAATCTAGATCTAGGTCGTATGTCCACAGCGTACTCGAACTCAAGAGCAACTTACTTGTCTCTGTGAAGTTTTACAACATACAATCGCAAGCCTTGTCGACCCAAAGATAAAAACATCAGTGGCAATCTAACTAGGGAACTTCTCTATTTGTTAAAATTACAAAGAAAAACACGCAGTAAGTAGAATGTGGAAAAAAGAAGGGTTCGGACCGAAGTACCTAAGAGAAAGAAAGGTAGGAATAAAACCACATGAATGATTCACTAGAGAAATTCCTGCATATTAGCTTCTAGGAAGCCCTATTGTGAAACGAAACGTATACCTACACCATGGCTGGCGCAAGAATAATCATAAAAGTATTGGAAAGGCCCGACAAGGCCCGACAAGCATGAATCACGTTTCATTGAAACAATTTCTCCCCCGCACCATTATAATACAACTAAGCCTATTATACTTCAAGGCTTTAATGGTTCAGGGTCAGAGGTCGCTTATTATCTATGAGAGAGAGAGAGAGAGAGAGAGAGAGAGAGAGAGAGAGAGAGAGAGAGAGAGAGAGAGAGAGAGAGGCACGAATCTGTTAAGAAAGATGGATTGATAGATAAAACGAGATAGAGAGAGAGGCATGAATCCGTAAAGAAAGATGGATTGATAGATAAAACGAGATAGGGAGAGAGAGAGAGAGAGAGAGAGAGAGAGAGAGAGAGAGAGAGAGAGAGGCACGAATCTGTAAAGAAAGATGGATTGATAGATAAAACGAGATAGAGAGAGAGGCATGAATCCGTAAAGAAAGATGGATTGATAGATAAAACGAGATAGGGAGAGAGAGAGAGAGAGAGAGAGAGAGAGAGAGAGAGAGAGAGAGAGAGAGAGAGAGAGAGAGAGAGAGAGAGAGAGAGAGAGAGAGAGAGAGAGAGAGGGTATGGGGGAAGGGGGAGAGAAACGCAATGCTGATAGAGACCAAGAGACAGATGGATACATATAAATAGGCAGATAGATAGATTGATAGATAAAGTTGGTAAAGATAAAGAGATAGGAGAGATCTAGATGATATTGATATCCTTTATTCTGTCAAAGGTCTCACAAACTCAAACGTACTCAAGCCATATACAAATAAACTCTATTCCGAGGGATGATAATAATATCAAACATTGTTTAGAACCAGCAACTAAGCGTTACTAAGGGGAGGTGACGGTATGATCTTTTTTATGTTCATAATAATGCACCCACCACAACTCACTACACAATTAGAATTAAAGACTATAAATTATGAATCAGTTCGCATCCCATCTCGGACCATCAGCGTCGTCGGCCGAGGCAAGGCGAAGGACTGACCAACTTCTAAATTGCGAAAAACGTCCTCCCCCACGCAAAGTTTTGCTCTTGAGATGGTGGCCAGACACTCTCAGGTACTATGGCCCAGCCCGCAATGACCAAAATGGGTCATCCAGGGTTTGTTTGAAGATAGCCATCAAGAAGTTTGTTCAGCGCATTTAAGTGCGCATTAACGTGCCGCAATCGAGGAGATAAAATAGTTCAGGTGGGAAGGAAAGTGAAAATCCGAGACAGATCGCGGGCTATGAACTCTATACTGTAAAATGCAGAGGATGGTCGCACATCGTTCAGGGAATCTCCGCGGGAATTATGAGATGAGAGGGTGTACAAACATGAACATGATACGAACCGCTCGACAATCTTGATGTGATAGCTGCGTTTGGGCACAAAATGCAGTTATGCTGACCTTATTTGGAATGTTAAATACGATAACATTTGTGGAGGGTTTTATTATGGCTTTAATAGGTCTAATATTGATGATACTCTTAAAACAATGATGGAATAATGATGAAAAACAAATTCATGTTCGTTAATATACTCATGTTTAAAATAAAAAAAAGTTCGTTCAGATGTCTTATCGTCCCACTATCGAATACTAAAGTGATAAACTAGACATTCTTGATCATTAGCTATTTATGGAAACAAAATAACAATAAGCATCACAGGCATGTACATATCTATAAAATAAAATGAGTTCCTTAATGTGACGGAATTTGCAATAACCGGGAAGGCAAAATGCGAATAAACAATGAAAATAAACACGTTAAACATTCTTTCCAATCACAAGATTTATCTTGAAGACAATTATTTTAACTCACAAGGCGGCGTTCTGCACTAAGGCAAGGAACTCCACACCTGAACCAATGTAACGAAATATAGCCGGAAAAAAAGGCTTCAATGGAAGACAGAATGATCTCCTCTTAAGAAGATACACCCTGAGCCCAATATTTCGAAGATGTGGTGTGTGTGTGAGAGAGAGAGAGAGAGAGAGAGAGAGAGAGAGAGAGAGAGAGAGAGAGAGAGAGAGAGAGAGAGAGAGAGAGAGAGAGAGAGAGAGAGAGAGAGAGAGATTCCGAAAATTACCACTACCGCAATGGGCGTCCAGAGTGCTGCATTGCGCGGTGTTTTTTTTTATCACTTTTTTTTTTCTGTCAACGTTTGGCCTATCGCACGTCATTAACACCTCCGGATTTAACTCGTATCTAAACCCAATGCTGTTCTGCAGCAGTGCATTGAAGGTGAAACCACAGTGGGACAACCAGGTATTAATAAGCAATACACCATGATAGCTTAGAGCGGTTTTGCTACCATTTCTGCTACAGTTTTCACCTTTAATGTGCCCTTAGGTGTGCTAGTTTACATGTATGATATATGTTTTCATCCCAAATTTTGCACACACACACACAAAAAGTCTTTCGATGTTAATATGGAAATAAGTCAACGGTACGAGAGTTCAAACAAGTGGGAAATTTCATAATCAGCTTTGAAAAAAAGATTAAAACTCATCGTACAATTAACACTAAAACAGTGCAGTGTACCATGTAGGCTCAAGAGCTGTCGCCTGCACCTACGCCTTAACCATGGGACGGAGATAGCGGGCCAGCCATTGTGATCTGCGTGTCAGAGACACATAAATGACTTTTATCGCCCTAACAAAAACTCCAGGTCTCTATCTCGATGAGCGTGGATTACCAAACTATTCGGAGAGGATATCCTAAGTCAGCTATGGTTTTCGCTTCCAGGAAAAATAAAAAGGATGACAGCACATTAAACTTCGGCCGTATTATCAGCTCTTCTGGGAAAGAGGAGGAAAAAATAAACCCAAGGAAAGAGAGATAAAGACCGCTGAGGCGATAGGCAAGAAATAGAAAACTTCTTTGAGATCAATTACTTTTGGACCTCTAAGATAATGACAGAGCTATGGAATTTTGCCATTGTCGGGGATAGACGCATACAATGTCACTGCGCTTTGATAGAATGTGATGTCACTGTGGTTCTGACTTGTTCGTCCCTGCATAAGGCTCCAAGAGACGTTAAGGTAGTTTAGAACTATTACTGTACAGTATCTATTATGAGACCTAATGGGAAGTTAGATAATTTATATTATTCTCACTTCATTTAAGCCCATCTCTTAATTTCTTTTAAATTCTTTTTTCGTGATTCTGCATGTCTGCGTTCTCCATATTTGCAATCCCTATATAAACTTAAGTGCTCGCGAATATTGATTTCGTCAATTGAAAAGTGTGTCGCTTCGCTCGAAAATTTTCGTATTTTATAACTCTACAGAACTAATAAGATTGAAAATCATTATCACATCACTCAACAAGCTTTCATTCGAAAACTCATGTTCAAAACTACAGAATCACGAGAACTTTGAAATCTGAATTCCTTCACGCATCTAAATAATAAATTAATGCACATAAGTGCGCAAGAACACGATGTTGTTAAACCAACAGCCCTATTTATAGAAACGAACCAAACTCCACACTGAGAGGAAAAATGGAAATATAGTACACTATAGAACTACAATATCTACATTTCTCTGAATAATATGAACACTACATGTATACAACACATTAGCTTCACAGGATCTTGATCGAATGCTCAGAACAGAGAAGCAATAATTATTATTACAGTTCGCTTTTTCCCCCAAATCCACATCCACCGGTTTAAAAATTCCAGTGCATCTCTTTTCTAAGCCGAGGAGATAAGATGTCTCGCCCCAGCTAAAACATGGTTGTGAGACAAACAGGTGTGCGAAACGAACAATCAGGCACTAGACTTGGATGCCCTTGGTCCCTAGAGTGAGCACCTCAGTCAATCACAGCTCCCCAACACTAAGGCGACTGCTAGTGCTGGTGGCAGGTAAAAAGCTCAATGCCTAGATCTAGATTCACCGTGTATCACGAGGTCTAGAACTAGCTTGGACTACTTGCTGGCAAGTGGCACCGCTTCACCTTCTGCTATTTTCATCTTCTTCCGCAGCCCTCGACCCATTTCATTTAGTCTCACCCCTTGCTGGCTCACCATGTGGTGGTCATACAGGTTGCCCCGCTCTGCTCGGCTTGGCGGTAATCCAATTCAAGTAGCAATGCTCACTCTCGTTTTTACCTTTCGTACCTTACTTGAGCTGAACCGTTACTGTGGTAATAGCAGTCCTATGTTTTCCACGTCCGCTAAGTCGCTCTCAGACGTTTTCTTATACACGGCCTACCAGTTACAAATAAGAGTGGCTTGGCGAGAACAAGCCGTGCATGGATTTACATAATTTGCCTCTGTCCGTAAGCATCTTCTATTTAACACACATCTCCCCTTCCCCCCTCTTAGCTTGACATTTCATATTAAGAGTTATCTGGGGAATCCTCTGGTAATGTTGCTCAGAGCCTCTCAGCGCAACGAGTTCAAAACCCGGTACAGGCCAAACTGTTTACATCAATGCCCCTAAAAACACTACTTTGACAGAGAAAAAATGGGTTTATGAATACGAGAGGAAATATCCGAAATTATGATATAAAATGCCTTGATTGGCACCAAAAATAATTTGATCAAATCACAAATTAAACAAGTAACTCACGTGATTGTATCACCGCACGGCTACTGTTTTTCCAGCTAATTCCGTACAAACAGCTCACTCGAAACTTATACGGTCGCAAAACTAATAGCAATCAATCGCAAGCCAGTTTAAAACTACCGGCACAACAATGAGTAAAACAAGAGATGAAAGCTGTATTTCTCCAACAAATTATAGTTTAATACACTGTCATAACCTCTTTGCTCAGACTAAACAAAACAACAATAATCGCACCAACAACAGAAGACTCCTAGACGATGCATCCACACCAGTGTTGTGTGAGATTGACGTGGACGATCCTTATCAGATCATAGTTCCCAATTCCATGTTGCTCGTTTGTTAGACAATCAACAGCGATTACAATAATATATACAATGCACTTAAGTAGATAGAAACCAAGTTTTCACGTCAAATTTGAAGAACGTTTTGAGCACGACTCCATTATTTCACTTATTAGATAGAGTAATTGCGTGTTTCTAAAAATGATTATGACCTACGCGCAGGAGACAAGTAAATTAGACAAGGTGATGTAACTCTACAGTCAGCAGACAGAGCATCAAGTCTGAGATAGTCTGCGACAGATAAGCGCCAGTGAAATGGAGCCGGGATTTAAGATTTTAAAAAGATTCAGAGAAAGCATTGGCAAGTAGTAAAAAAATTCAATACCAAAGTTAAGCCTAAAAAGTTTTAAAGCTATGCCAAAATTTTTCGATACTCTATTACTGGAATTGCCCTGAAATATTGTTTGGTTATATATTAAAGTAAGGAAAATCTAAGCTTTGAACACCGATAGGTTGGATGGCAAAGCCGAAGATGAGATGAGGTTAAAAACAAAAAGAGTTATGGAGATATTGGTGTGGTGCCGATAAGCCATAAATAGAACAACAAAAATAACAACAATAACAATAATAGTAATATTAACAATAATAATAATAATAATAATAATAATAATAATAATAATAATAATAATAATAATAATAATAATAATAATAATTACAATAATAATCCTTCAAGGACGAATCAAAGTAGAATTTCAATCAAATTCTTCACACATATTATTTTTAGAGAAGCGACAATCCTTACCATCGCTGAAGATGATATTTGGTATCCAATAGCCCAGCAGCTCCAGGGTTGATAGGAAATATATCACAAGTCTTAAAAGGCACACAGAATTCTGTCTGTCTGTTTTTTTCAAGAGTTGGAGAGCAACGTTACAGTCTATGCAATTTAATAATTTATACACATCGAAATCATTTCTTCTTCGCAGTAAAAACAATACTTTACAAAAAAAAAAAAACGCGAAATTTTAAACGTGAAAGAGCTAAACCTGTGCTCACGATCCATAACTAGACTAAGTTGGTCGTGCTTAAAACTATAAGTAATTGGGACTTGTTTTGTGTAGAGAAAGAGCTCAGAAATCAGAGCATCGGTGTCATCAATTTACAGCGTCCATATGATAGCAGAGTATCAAATCTCTAGTTTTGACATCATTGTGTACACTGGAAAACACGAAGGCACGAATCTCGGGCTTGTCAGGATAATATTGCGGCCCTGCCACATTAAACACTTTCTTCTTCTCCCGACAACCACTTGAGAACTGGGTTACCGGAGATATAGGCAAAACGGTGACATCAGGCATCAGACAGCCTCGGCCGAGGCTAGTGTCCATCGGTTCTAAATTAGTGTTGATAAAATTCATCGCGCGGTCAATATTCTGAAGATAACAAGTGCGGAACAGGCCTATCAAAATACTATTGGGTGTTGATTTCTTATCAAAAGAAAAGAGACCGAATGATCTAAAAATGAAAGAACGAAAAAAAAAAATATGTACAAACAAAAACTAAAAGACGATGGAATTGCAATCAAAATATTTGAAAGATATTGCACGTGCACTTAACATTTTCTATTTTTGTCCTATGACAAATTGCCCCACAAACAACTTAAACGTTGTCATTTGTCTACATTTGTGCAGACACCTCATAAAGCCGCTAAATTAACTTGAAGAGTTGAACGAGCACTGAAAGCACTCTGCTGAAAGGTCATGGTATAATTATGTGCAGTAATGTTGCAGGCATGACACGATTATCTTGGCTCTGTTGAGTCGTCACTGATAATGATTACATGTGTATCTTCAAGCAAATGGCACCGAGCCAGATCACTATGTTTGCAAACAATTCGCAGAAATTGTAACTGGTTAAAGCTTCCTTATTATACGTGTGTTATAAACTTAAAAAAAAAAACATGTAGTCTTGTCGAATCAAAAAAAGTAAAACAAAACAAAATTAAAAAAAAAAGAAAAAGAACAACTTGAAGATAAGAAATCAATTTAATATTGAGATAACACATAAAAGACTCTTGAGTTTACGACAACATTGGGATACGAAAATGGAAGTTCCTTCGAAAACGAGACATACTTTGCTGCTAAAATGATGAGACCATTAAAAATATCTGGAAGCAGAAAAAAATACCCAAACAAAACAAGACAAACAAAATCCTTTAACTTTTTTTATGTTGGGTAGTTCGAACTGTGTAATGGCTGGCTGGTTGACTGATTGATTGATAGGACGACTCAGCACTTTACAAGGCAAACTTAAGTCTTTATTGTTAATCAAACAAAGATTCATTAATGTTTTCAGTTTTAATTTCGAACAAAATGACTTGAAAACTAATATTTATTAAATCTTTGACTGGTAAACGGTAAATATTATTTAAAAGTAAGCTCGCGTTTACAGTTGCCGTGATTTGTGGTGTATCAAGCTTGCTGCGCTATAAATAGACAGTTTAAATAGACAGAACGTGAGACCATGATTATACAATCCTATCGAAGGTAAGAGGGAATGCACATACCTTCACGGTCTAGGAGGGAGAAAATGCAAGGAGCACGAGCAGTTCTCTAGACGCAATATTTACTCAGATGGGAACAGTGATGGAGGGAGGTAGTGACTCGTGTGAGCTTAGGATCATCTTTTTTTTTTTTTTTTTTTTGAAAGAAGCTTTCCGAATGAGAAATGGAAAATACCGCGCACCAAAAATAAGCACGTATGTAGGTGTACAAAAATAAAATCATAAAAAAAAGAAGGGAGTGAGTGAGTGAGAGAGAGAGAGTGAGAGACAGAGAGAGAGAAAGAGAGACAGAGAGGGAGAAAAGTTGGAGGGATAAAAATGATCACGGCGAAGCAAGTAGAAAAGGAGAAGAAAAAGATGATGATGATGATAATGATGATGATGATGATGGTGATGATGATGATGGTGATGGTGAGTAGAAAAGGAGAAGAAAAAGATGATGATGATGATGATGATGATGATGGTGGTGGTGGTGGTGGTCGTGAAGAAGAAGAAGAAGAAGAAGAAGAAGAAGAAGAAGAAGAAGAAGAAGAAGAAGAAGAAGAAGAAGAAGAGGAGGAGGAGGAGGAGGAGGAGGAGGAGGAGGAGGAGGAGGAGGAGGAGGAGGAGGAGGAGGAGGAGGAGGAGGAGGAGGAGGAGAAGAAGAAGAAGAAGAAGAAGAAGAAGAAGAAGAAGAAGAAGAAGAAGAAGAAGAAGAAGAAGAAGAAGAAGAAGGAAGAGGAGGAGGAGGAGAAGGAGGAGGAGGAGGAGGAGGAGGAGGAGGAGGAGGAGGAGGAGGAGGAGAAGAAGAATTTAATGATGAAGAAGATGATAAAAAATAAATAAAGGAAGAAGCAAACGAGTATATCTATTCTTTGCAAGAATCTACACTTATATATGCATGATATTTCTTTCAAGTAAAAAATTCCGCTCCGCTTAACAGCAAACTATTTAACTAAAACGAATAAATTCAGGAAAGTTGAGATATGTACAAATCTTCCGATTTTTTTTCCCTCGCATTGTTTCAAAAACTAAAATTTATCCTATTTTATATTGTAATAGCAACCTTATCTTTCTTACACACATTAAACAATAATTAAGATAAAGGGTACCATGTCAAATTTACTAATATCTAACAGTATTCTTGTTGCAGAACGGTGACCCAGTGTTATATTGAAAGCGCAGACTTTATAGTACAGACTTAAGTCGAAAATATTTGTATCATATTCTTAATCAAAATGTACCAATTAAGTAGTACAATCGACTCATTCAAACTGACGCGGGAATAATTCCTGAAATATCTGAAACATGTTTTTTCATATTTAAAAAAAAAAATTAAATATAAACGTCTCCCGACAACAACAAAAATCTCCACTAGTTATTTTCTGTTCACGACAGCAAACTTCGAGCTTTGAGTATAATAAATTAAAACTAATATTAGTCACAAAAGCACGACAATATGGAAATAATTGAAAAAAAAAAAAAACCAACAAAACTTACGGGAAGACTTTCTCTTCGGCAGACATGGTAGTCCGTGCGACCAGGTCATGGCGAGAAACTGTTGGGTATCTCGGAGTTGGCGCGAAGACGGTACTAGCAGCATTGCGATAGCTTCAACCACTGGACCATGCCAAGTGTTGATTACTGATGGTTAAATCCAAAGTGTTTGAACTGTCACTAGACCTAGAAAGCTATTGGGGCTTGCAAAATCCATACTCTATGCAAGGCAAACCAAAATGTTATTGCTGTCCACAAGACTGGTTTAAGCTCATAATAAAATGCACCGACTTATTTGTTAGTAGACCTATATACAAAAGAGCGAGATGTTTAAAAACATAGCATGATTAGGCATTTGGACAGTACGTCCTTTCGATTGAGCATCAAATAATCCCTTCAAAGAAAATCCATCCCCATCGTCGTTTTGCACTTAAACTAATACAGACTAGGTTTTAGAGATTTAACACCTACACTCAAAAATGAAGGTATTACTACAAACTTAAAAATATAAGACGAGCCAAAGTTTAAAGTTAAGACACAAATTACAGTCAACGACTCAGGCTGTTTCAGGTTTGAATAATAATAAAAAAAACAACAACAAAACAAACCAACTATTTAGTTGACACCAACGAAGTGAATCGAAATCATGAAATGTAAATAGTGAAACACAGACGTCTTCGGGGATATGGAATAGCAGAATAAGTATTCTTACTGTTTAATATTAACCTGTACGACTTTGTCACTTAAATATCTCTTTACGCTGATTTTGAGGCACACGTTGATCTGAAAATTTCCAAGTTCAACAGTATCTAGGCTGCGCTATTGTTTAAGATCGAAAATTTAAATAACTGGTTCTATATAGCAAACACGCACGGTCACAGAGGCAAGTCACTTTGTATTTGAGCTGCGAACTAGTAAATATAAATAATGTCGACAGAAAGATAATCCTTGGGTAGAAAACTAAAACTGGTCTAGGTATCAAATGTCAACATATTGGCGATAGTGAATTTCAACTCACAAGGATTCAGTCTGTAAACCACAATTTTCAACTATATCCACCGTGTAAGGTTGTCGTACAGTGTCATCGCCCAAAGAGCGCACTAGAAGGAGTGAAGCTAGCTGGACCTTGGCCATGCAACTATCGAATTGGCTTGAAAACACTCAGCACTCTCTGTCTAATCAACTTCCGCGGCATCTTTAGACCTACAGCTCATGCGCACGGTGAACGGCCAAAAATTGCGTTCCGATAATTATGCGACAGCCATCATACAACGTCAACTTATACCCAAGGGAGCATCACACTTCTGATAATACTGTGCGGCTGGACATGACCTTAGACCTAAAATAATCCAAACGTTGACGACGCAAAACTATATGCCGTCTCGACAGATAAAGCACAAGCCAAGGTGGACGGTGGCGATGATGTGGGGGACTTCGATTAGACAGAGAAACGGAGAGGTGGGGAGGTCGGGGTCTTAGCATTAACAATGGCACAAAAGAGCCAATGGAGGTGAACTAAGACAACAATGAGGAAGGGGACGAAAGAGGGTACGTGTGGGTGGCAGGGTGAACAAAAGGTATGCCCGGCTAGATCTAGCTGAGCGACGCAACCGCCAGCCTCCGGCACATCTCGTTTCTAAGGAAGCCCTGAGTGATTTGAGTCAACACCGTCACGTAATGGTTGGTCAATATAGACTTTTCAGTCTCCCCTTCCCCTATATCCTTCGTTGTCTCTCTTTCTCAACTTTCTTTTCCACCGCACCGCCCCACTGCCCTTCTCTGACCAACCAATATCTTTCTCGGTTCTCATAATTCTTTCTTAATCTCCAGAGTTTTTTTTTAAAAAGAATCCTATGCGATAACTTATCGTCGGTTATCAAAAAGGCCCGATTTATTACATCCCTTCTATTTCAAACGAAAACACACCTACACAATCCCTCACTCCTCTTGCTAATTTTTTTTGTACACCTTCACAACATAAGTCGCATGGAACACACCACACAAGATTTATCCCCTTCGACGTCTGTGCAACCCCCCAATAACAAAAGACAAGGACACCCTCCTGGGGATGCTCAAGGCGGACGCCCAGAATGTCTGACGGAGCGTGCTGACCACCAAGACCCTCCACAACGCAACATCGGAAATCGCCAAATCCTCATCCAAGCTGGCTAGATCGGAAATCCGAAAGTCAGTCGGATGACGGTGACGAATAGCTTAAGTCGGTCTCGCTCAGCGCAAAGAGCCTCCTTGTGGCCAGAGGGGATTAATTTTAAATCTCCGATCTGAATGCAATTGTATTAAATCGGTAAAGAGGGGGAACGATTAGTTAAGAGCATTCAAGCGGAACTCTCAAAAAAGCTTCCATTAACCAATATGTAGAACATGAATAATCGAGTAAAGAGTGAGGATGTTTAAATGGCCATGATAGAAACAAACGAATAAAATATATAGAATAAGGAAACGGCAAGGCACGAACAAGGTAATGTAGGGTGGGGAATGGGTGAAAGTAAAGAGTTCTTCAATCTTCTCAATTGGCGTGTCAGTGGTCATTCGACCAGCGTCCAGCCTGGGGCGATAGCCAAGCTTTAGATGGTTCTTTCTGTTCAGATGTTGTTAAAAGGTCTTAATTTAAGTGGTGTTTCATCGGCTGGGCCGATAAGTTAATTTCGAAAATAAGTGAGGGCCGATAAGTTACTTTCGAAAATAAGTGAACAATTTTTTGGAACACTGGAGAAAATGAGATAAACAAGGCCAAGAGAGCGAGCGAGCAAGGGAGAGAGAGAGAGAGAGAGAGAGAGAGAGAGAGAGAGAGAGAGAGAGAGAGAGAGAGAGAGAGAGAGAGAGAGAGAGAGAGAGAGAGAGAGGGTGAGAGGGGGTGGGGATAGAAAACAGTAAAAGAAAAAGAAAGAGAAAACATTGAGAGAGATGAAGATTGGAGTGAGAAAATAGATTATTCATTAATGATGTTAATAAACGGTCGTATTTCTATAATGATGAAAAAAAAAAACCCTAAAGCCAAGGATTTTATTTTGCATTGTAAGAAGCTAATGACAGTGTTCTAACTTAACCATAATCATTAGTGTAAAATAGTTGACACTGACAACTTACGAGCAATAAAAGTGGCAAGTAAAATAAAGGTAGTCTATATCAAACCAGTCTGACACAAGTAGCCGCTACCATCAATTCTTTACAATTATCTTAAGTGGAACATGCATAGCAGTCCTATTCTCTAATTCTCCTAGATTCGGGTAATTTGGGCTGTTATTTCATACAGAAACGGATAATTAGGAAATAACAAATATTGACGTATAATTAGTCCCACTAATTTATAGACATCAACGCCTGCGTGTTAAAATATTGAGGGCAACGAAAGGGACAAGATTCGATCTTGGGAGCGCGTGCAAATTATTCTAATAACCGTCATCACTTTGAGATATAGTTTCCTGCTTTATGTACGGCTTCGGATTGGAGTTTGGCAATTGAAAGGAGCTCTTATAACGTTCCGTCTCCTAAGTTTTGTTAACAATTGGAGAGAACTGTAAAGAACTGCTGTCATCAATGTCTCTTGACTGAGGTAATGTAATGGATTGAGGGGGCCATCACAGACACACAGGAGGCGAGACGGCCTTGGGCTATGACCATCGGTGGACAAAAGAAAGAGACAAAGATGACCATTGGTAGGTGTGAATTATAGAACAAATTGGCGTCCCTGGCAGCTGTTTCAGTTGTGATTATAAATTTCTAAAAAAAAAGTTATGTATTGTGGCGTTCCTATTTGCCGCTTAACTCACTAATTTAACTCATGCAATTGCTAAATCTAAGCTCTCGAAATGCGAAACGTTTGCTTCAATGTTCAAAGCACAGACGATTTTAAAATATTTGCGCATAATAACAATTAACAAAGAATAATAATAATAATAATAATAATAATAATAATAATAATAATAATAATAATAATAATAATAATAATAATAATAATAAAAACCCTTAAACAAATGACTAAATCATCTAGATTTATGTGTACCTAGCCCCGACATTAGTTTTCAGAATGCTGTCGCGGTTTTTCGACAGATTCAAGCCCTGCGGACAAAGCCCGACAAATCCTTCCCAGGTGACTGGAGCTATAAAAAGATCTGAGATCATTAGTAGAAATAATCTCTTATCAAAAGTCCTAGGAAAACTTAGGAGACGTAAAACTAATCAAATCTACAGTGGACAAGATGATGTAACCAAACTAAGTCTAGCTATATATGTCGTTGCAGTAGCACTACAACATAGTCATGTTGCTGGTTGACTGAATGCACTTGAGATAAAGAAAACTCAACACCTGGGACAGCTGGTCATGATGTTGACCAGAAGCGTGAGAAAATTTAATACTGATTGACATACCTGATCCGCGTGAGAAATCTAGAAAGACGGTTTGAAGACAGCGATTGGTTTTATAGCACAAACAAAAAAAAAAGAAGAAGAAAAACTTGGAAAGACAACATTAAAACAACAATATCTCTGCAATAGCCGCAATAAAGACTGTAAAAAGAAAAGATATGAAGAACACTGACTAAAACTAAAATTTCAAAAGAAAAACGGATGTAAAGATGAAACTGAGCAACACTATAGCAAGATATTTCACACAAGTTATGAAAGAAGTCAGAAAAGTATTCATTAAAATTGATTGATAGCTTTTTTTTTGCCCGTATTCGGTTGGGATTAAACCTACAATTTCTGAACAAAATCAATGTCTTCCACATCTGGAGTAGAAAAAAGAAGCCTTGGATCAGTGAAGTTAATTACAAGATGGAAATAACAAAACCGCTTGCCTTAACAATATTTATATCTCCCTGCCAAAATAATCCTGACTGAATGTGATATTGATACAGCGCACCAACCATCAAAGAAACCTTGTTTTCTATCCCAAACGGTTTTCAATTTTCCTTTTTAAGCTTCTACTTTTAAGCTTTCCTAACTTCAAAGCGCGCAAATGCCGCTATAAAACAACAATCTTCTTTTGCATCATCGAAACATTTCACGGCTACAAACCGCTCAAATCTGTGCTGTTTACAGTTTCATTATCGGCTTTTTCAAAACCACTTGAAAGTGCAAAATGGTAAATAAAAAGACACCATATAGCATACAATGGCAAACACCTCCGTAGAAGCAATAAATGGAGAATCTACGGCAACTCCAATGGCTTTGTTGTTTGAAGAAACTGAGACCGAAGATCAATATTGAAAGTCAACAAAATCAATTCCTTTAAAGCTTGAGAAAGCCGCATTCGACACAACCCACCAGTTAGGCAATGCGGGTAGTTTTAAATACCGGTACATTTATTGTCGCTTAAGTTTATCCTAAAGACTTAAACGGAAAAGACCATGGAATTACATTTAGTAGGTCTCACCATATTTTACCGGTCTTCCCTTTTCTTAGGCGGGTAAATTTGATTTTTAAAGTGATTCAGCTCAAGCACTCACACTGACAAAAAGTTTAAAGCTAAACCAAACGACACCAGGGGTAACTAGTTTTGTTTTAGTTAAAAACTTAGCAAGCAATAAAGCAATTAAAAAAAAAAACAATTGAGAGCGATGTTGCGTTGCACCAGTTAATAAATGTTATAGGAACGATAATATAATACGCGATCGAAATAAAACCACATGGACAATTCAATGCTTATACTTCAAAGTTATTTTTTTCGTGCAACTTTCAAGAACTGGCGACGACACAACGCCTTCAACCCAGGCCGTCACCACGATGATGGTATCCATGATTCCCAATAAAATCTTCTTCTTCTTCTTCTTCTTCTTCTTCTTCTTCTTCTTCTTCTTCTTCTTCTTCTTCTTCTTCTTCTTTCATTGTTGTTATAACACTAATTTTGCGAAATTTTGTTTCCAACTCGGATTCTCCTTTGCTTAAGATTTAAATATCCTTTTAGTCCCCAAGTGTATCATTCTTCTTGGAAAATAATCAAACGTACCCCCAAGGTGCATAATTTATGGCACCATCGCAATCATCAAATTTCTCTCTGCCTTTCAAATCACGTACTTGATCTACAGCCAAGTTTCTGATCTCGGAGCTACATTTAGCTTTCAAAATATTTTGGTCTAAGTTTAGCCTCCTCTATCATTATGATCTTGGGCTAAATCGAGCACTGGCCACTAATGAGCGATGAGTGATGCTAGATAAGGTACTCACCTATGAGCGGGTAGGGCGACCCTTCCTTCCCCGAGATGACCCACAGCTGGTAGTTGCTGCACTCGCTTTCCTGAGAATAAAAATAAATTGTACAATGTAAAAATGAGATGGCTGCAATAGGGATCGGTACCAATAATATAAAGTTTTATACATGTTTGTATCAAAATGATACTGGTTGTGAGCAGTTTTAGAAATTTTTGGGTCAAAGCCATAAGGGTTGTGTAGAATTTTATAGAGTTTGGGTCAAAATGATACAGATTGTGTATAATTTAAAAAATATTTGGATCAGTTGAGTAGAATTTTATAGATGTATGAGTCAAACGATACGGGTTGTGTATGATGTTTATATGTCAAAATCATAATAATATTTTTTTTTTAAGATTTCATAGTCGCTGAGATACTGATTGTTTAAAATTTTTTAGATTAAGAATTAATTGCTCAAAAAAGGACACAGTTAGTATAAACCATATCTGTGTGGAAATGAAGATTAAATAATTTTGTATCTTAGTCTTTTGTAATTATCCTAGGTAAAGTGAAAACAAAACTTGTTTGCGCCCTTTCATAATTTTTTCCACAAGAAACAAAATGACACATGCCCCCACCACCCCTTCCCCACCTAACGCCCCCCCCCCTAAAAAAAAAAAAAAAAAAATAATAAATAAATAAAAAAGAGAGGAAAAAAAAACCCTCAATAATTGCACAGACTCGTAAACAAAAACAACAACAGCAGCAGCATCAATAATAATAATAATAATAATAATAATAATAATAATAATAATAATAATAATAATAATAATAATAATAATAATAATAATAATAATAAGATTAAAACCTCTTTCAAGCGTTTTAATCCGGATTCTAATTGACTAGCCCTATCAGTTCCTATAAACTGCCTTTAAGTACCTCTTTCGGGTTAACTGACCATCCGCCGATGCAATTTCACAGCGTGCTTTGAGGCTACGTTTAAGCTCTACCTCTCGACCCTCAATTTGAGACGAGATCAGCAAAATGTGTTACCAATCAAACAAAAGAGCGGACTGTATCAAACGAGTCGGATGCGAGAGTATACCTGGATGAAACCGACCGCCAGGTACAGATCAAAGAGATACCCGCCTAATTGGCGATCCCAGACCTCGTGGGCGCTATGCGTGTATAAGGTAGCTGGACCAAGGATTGGGCTGGAGAGTGGATCAAGTTTGACCAACGACCATTCACATCTTTGGCATGCATTGTGTTTATATGACACACCTGCATGGCGCGGGACTGTGAGAGGATGTGGTCGGGTCGCAAAGAAAGGAGGGAGAACACTAGAAGGCTAGGTAAACAACGCACCCGAAGGAAATAACGGTACTGGTACGCAGCGGATTTCTGTGGCGCGTGGATGGGGTATCGCTTTTGCTTGTATTAATCTTTTTTTTTTTTTTGGTTGGGGGAAAAGGGATATAATGAAGTAGGAATGTGTTTGGGTGATCTTTATTACGACGCTCAGAGGTAAATAAGGACTGAGAATATGCTGATGAAAAGAGTAGGGACAAACATAATTCATTATATTCCGAAAGATTACTGAAATCCACCGTATCACAGTCGGAGTAAAAAAGTATCAACCCTGTTTAAGGCAACAATATTAAGGAAAAGATTGTAAGAAGAAATTGATAAAGTAAAGTGAAGAGTCGTGATCTGAGAATGATCTACACAGGGAGGTTGATGAAAAAGTTGCTTAATTAAAGAGGTAAATGTTAATGACCTTTGCGCTCATTGAACTCACAAACTGACATGCTCTTCAGCAAAAAATACAGCTTTAACGACACAAAAGAAACAGAAGGTACGGAAGAGAAATGCTCCTCTATAGACATACCTTCACGATTTCCCTACACTCAGAATTTAAAATGAATTATGTAGGCACGCATTGTGTGCAGATTTTCAGGTCGGTTTTTAGATTTTCAGACGCACCTATGTTAACTCTTCCTCCTGCCCCAGTAAAAACAAATAAACCAAAACTGGCAGCGGAACGTTGCTTTTTTCAGGTTATAAAATTCATCGTGCTGAGAAAAATTATACCGTGATACGGAAAATTTAGGAATAATTATTGAAGAAAAAAAAGAATCTCCATTATCTTTATATTAGTCGTAACAAATGAAAAGACTTAATAAAGCTTACTTTTTCACATTATTAAATTAATTTTTTTTCCTCGCTGGATTTCCAACCATCATGTTATATTATACATTAAATTATAAAATTTGCATCTTCTTCTAGGTTTATAGTAAAAAAAAATGTAAAGAAACAATGAGAACAAAAAAAATCATCGCTGAGCAATATTTGCAGCACGCTTTTTCGGAGTTTATCAAAAGAGTCTGCTTACCTCACGTTGTGCCCCTACACAAAGCAAACATATTTTGTTTGCACTGAAGGAAGAGACAAGCTCGCACATCGGAATTGTTTTGGTTAGATGCTTCAACTCAAATCTAAATCACGAAACTTGAAATAGATCTAGCAGTAACAGGAGTAGTAATAGGCCTAGTAGTAAACACCGGCCGAAATTTTCTTCACTTTGAGGAGCGCATTCCAAGGGGGAAAGCACCTATTATACTTCGTCCCGCTAGAAAGCTTAACAGCACATAACTGTCCTCGCCATATCTGGGTAGCCTAGGCATGAGCCCTTTCAACGACCATGTCATAGTTTGGGCGGAAGGGAAAAAGATGCAAACAACGGCACACAGGAACAGAAGCGCCGCGGAGAGAAGGGATGGGGGCAAGGGGGCGGAAGTAAAGAGGTGGGTTTAAAAAAAGAAAGGGGGGGGGGGGGGGGCAAGATATTCCGTGATTAGTTTTTTCATCTCCTAAGTTCGCTGGAAATTCAAAGAAATGGAACAGCGTCTTTTCGTTTTTCTTTTTTGCTTTTGTTTTTATTATTTCTTTCTTTCCCCTTTTTAAGCGGTCACGACCCGTGGCAAGCAAGACAACAACATGACTGTCAAACCGGGCAGGACGACCCAAATGCACATCCAAGCGGATTTTGTCTGATGTCCTTGGCTAACATTCTACAGTACGAGTAGCACGTCTTTTTTTGGTATAAAGCCCAATTGATCTTTCCAATAAACTTCCCCGTTTTAACTTGGGGAGAATCGCGATGGTGTGGGGGATGTATTTCATTACTTTGTGGGTTTTTTGCGCAGTAAATACAAATTCAGGGATTGTGCCTGAAATCTTCCATTAGCATTGACAACGCTTTGCCACCCTCTCGCTCTTAAAATGTCAGGTAAAGAAACAATAAAAGTTAAAAAAAAAATTAAAACAAGAAAAAGTTTTAATAGAAATTAGTTAATACTGGGAAACATTTATAAGATTTTGAAGAACTCAATTGATGCAAAAAGTGCATTATATAAACATATTAAGTAATATGACAAATAAGCAATGGTTACATAATTATGAATAAACACATTAAAAGCAGAAATAATAATGATAATAATAATAATAATAATAATAATAATAATAATAATAATAATAATAATAATAATAATAATAAGAATAATAAGAATAAGAATAATAATAGAAAAACAACAACAAATAAACAAAGAACATCTGAGTAGGAAACTTTTTCTCAAGTTTTCATCGATTCGCCCGGAATGAATCTCCTCCGCAGGCCTTCAAAGTGGCTGTTAAACGTTGGCCTGGCCTGGGGTGACCCCGAGAAGCAAGAAGTGCCCACACAGAGTGGTTACGTAAAACAAGGTCAGCCGAGCGAAGGTTCTGTCTGGCTTACTGGTCAAACTGGCCTTTCCTCCTTATCTGTAACAACCTCCCCCCACTTCTTCCACCTTCTCTCTCTCCACACACACATAATTAATCTCTCTATATATCTATTCGTCTATCATTCTTTCTTTTTCTGTCGTTCTCTGACTCTTTCTCTCCTTGTCATTCTTTCTTTCTGTCTGTCTGTCTGTCTCTCTTTCTCTCCACTTCTCGATTAAAATAAACAACAGACTTCCTTCTAAATTTATTAAAATCAAATACTCGCCGCAAACCTAAAACAAACATTGGGCTGCATACCCCACCCATCTTTGACAACACAAGTATTTGTTGCTATCACTGTCCGAATCAGAAAACAGAAGTTACCGAAACAAACAATAACACAAAACAACAACACGGACATAAAATTAGGCGTGGAGCAGTTGGGCACTTTGAGAATCAGCATAGGTGGGCTTGAAATTGATTTGGCCATAATTTTGATAGTTTCAAAAATGGATGAATGTGGAAAGAAAGGAAGGAAGAAAATAGAGAAAAGAGAAAACATACCAAACTAGATGTGGATTAAGGAAAAAAAAGGAATAAGATTTTTTCGCTCATGCACATGCAAATGATGTTTTGAGTAGTGCTTGTAAAATCAACCAATTAGACAGTCAATCAATCAATCAATCAATCAATCAATCAATCAATCAATCAATCAATAAATAAAACTAATAAAATGGAGTTAACTCAATAAAATTCGTTATGAAATACATACTCAACAAATTAACTTTGGATGGAGGAAAAAAAAGAACACGCCATTATATAAACAAACATACGAAAACAAAATAAATCAAAGCAAACGCATCCAATATGTTCACAACCAAACCCGCGTATTATTATTCTGATAAACTAGTTCTTATGACCTTTCACTCTTTGCCTCTTATTATTGGGTTTCAATTAGCTTTTGTGTTCGTCGTTTTTTGCCCCCCGCCCGAGGTTCGGTCAGTATTCTTTACAGACCCGCCCTAACCAAACAAGGTCATGTGTCGCCTGCAGCGTTGCACACCTGTGCACAGCATAGGTCAATAGTAGCATTGTAATATGCAACGTTTAGGCAAGGGCAAGGCGACATGGAAACATACGTTTACATAAATTATCAATCATATTGTACAAAAAAGGATCAAGTCCGGTGGTAATGATTACTTTTTGGAAGTTGAGGGGGGAAATTGAGATAGGCTATTAAATGAGGGATAGATTATAAATAGAGTGATAGAATCCAGATGGGGTCTTGCGACGCCAAATATCGCAGATGTAGAGGGTTTGCTGAAAATAGGGAGGTTCTGAGATCGAATCATAGCTTAGACTATTAACTTTAGAGCTGGGACGACTATCCTTGGCGTAGACTTGAAGGGAGCTTCCATTTTTTTGTTTTAAAATTCACGCGAGGTTTAAGAGAGATTTAAATCTCCATAGCAATAGAGATAGGGCTCATAACAGAACCCTTATTAATAAGTTAGGCTGCTCTACGAGAGGTAATTTGTTTCCAGCTGAGAAAAATACGGTTTCGTCTATGAGAAGTGCGATGATGCCTGATGTTGCAGAAGGCTTTGCAGACATGAGCACCCCTCATTTAAGATTCTGCGAGACACTTACAGGATGCTGAACAATATGGAACAAGATAAGCAAACTTTGAGAGTCTTCGAAAAGTTGGTCACTTTCTCTCTAAGGAAAAAAAATATCGAAAATATCCTGTAGTAGAAATGTTCTCAATCAAACATGCAAGTAAACCAAAAGAAGTTAATTCTACTCACAGAAACATTCAGTTGCCTCAGACAAGTGTGCAGCACGTCTTTGGCCTGGGTCTCGTTGTTGATGGTCATCTGGCAATACTGTCCACTCGCCTGGGAGAAAATAAATGCAGATAAATTTTCTTCCTTTCTTCCACCATTGTCTTTCTTATTAGACAATTATATAACTACACAACGAGTGAAATAAAAAATGAGATTATTTAAAATCAAATTTTTCAAATTATTTTCTAACACTAGAGAAATAAAGTTAAACTTGACATAATTATTTTTTTTACATGATTATGAAAAAGCGGCGCCAATTCGAAATATCTTCAACTTTATGATGAAATGACATAATATTAGAGACTTACAGACTCAATATCTCTGGGTGAAACCTTCAGCTGCAAAGTTTTCCCCTCATCCCTCAGCTTTTCCTCAGTGATTCGTCTGCAGAGGTGAAAAGCGCAAATGTTAATTCATCCAGAGAGAGATGAAAAAAAAATAATCTGTATATATAAAACCGTCAGTTCCACTCGAATAAAAATAAATGTGAAGAAAACGTGATGGGGTCCGTAATGTTGGTATAGACAAAATATGCGAAAATTAAAATGAATGATGAACTAATTTGCAAAAGACGGTAAAAAGCTCCTTCTTGTTCAAACACTGGAAGCCTAATACAAATATAAAGAATTCTTGAGAAGTGCCAACCAAGCAAACGATATTAAGTTACTTTGATAAGGTGATTTTCACCTTAGAATATTTTGAAAAGAAAAAAAAAATAAAGAAAAAGATTGAAAAAAAATAGAAGGTGATGGAGAGAGAGAGAAAGAAAGAGAGAGAGAGAGAGAGAGAGAGAGAGAGAGAGAGAGAGAGAGAGAGAGAGAGAGAGAGAGAGAGAGAAAGAGAGAGAGAGAGACTGCGTGTAAACAAAAACTATAACTGTTATCTTACTTCTCAAAGCGTTAAAAAAAAAAAAAAAGAATTGTTTTGCCCCCCTAAAATTCGGAGATTTATTATTCAATATAGAATTTAAAATAGAATTTCAATTAAGCCCTAATAAAGTCGAAAAATAGCTAAAAGATAAGAAAATGGATGATGACCTGATATAAGGCAGCTCAAACCCTAGATCAATACAATCATGTTCTTGATTTAAAACTTACACGAGTGACCTAGTGGCACAGTTTTTTGTGTGCTGATTTACTCCATTTATTTAAAAATCCAGATTTAATGATCTAGGTCGGACTATCAGATACCGCTAATTTTTTTTTATTGGAAAGTACTTAACAGTAAATACTTAATTACAAGGATCAGGCCAGTTTACAATATACAGCGTTATCTATTTAGAGCAGAAGAAAATGTTGAGTAGCGGCCAAACTATAAAGCGTCCAGTACTGGTCTTGAGAACAAAGAGTACTATCGATGAAAATGAAAATAATCTAGTTGACACAATGCCCTAAGGAGCTTAGTGATAATGGAATAGGTGAAAATATGTGATACTGGATAAAAAGTTCAATTTTTCATTTAATTATGCCAGGTTTATCACCGATGTCAGACATGTTTTGGGATAAAACTTTGTTGTGAAAACAAGCGATATATGAATTAGCACATGGAAATTTCTTGTTCTTCTAGTTATTCATGTGTCATGAGCTCTTTTCTTTAACCGGGTTTGTAGCACATAAACGTGTCTCTAGTCATATATCATTATTTTTTTTGTCTTTCTTCAACATACATCCCCAATATACTTAGCTATTTATGCAAGAATTTCAAGATAAGATTCCATAAATTTGCCAAAAATGTTACTTTCTAAATCAAAACATGAGCTGTCATACAACTTCTTCGATAATTCTCACTCATTTCACAAAACGATCAACCAACTCATATCTCCATTTGTTGTTAATGTTGTTGTTGTTGCTGTTTATCCTCCTTCTTCTCACTATCAGCATCAAGCATAACAATTACGATCAATAAGAAGAATACTTACAGCAGCAATATTATTTCTTATTATCCGAATCATCATAATTATTATTCTCTTGCTACAATCCTTCTTCATCAATAATATCTTTATTTCCTAACGATTGCCATTTTCTCCTTACATGCCTTGCGACTTCTGCGGGTATTTCCAGATAAGATTCAATAAATATGAGTTTTTATATAATTTTTTCGATCATTCTCAGTCATCTTATAAAACGATCCAGTAACCTATATCTCCACTTTGCTGTTCATTCTCCTTCTCCTCACTATTAACATCAAACTGTGGAGGATCTTCGGGCCTACATAATTCCAACATAACACCAAGCCGTGACGCTCTCTGATCAAGCTATCGGCATTGCTCACTCTGAGAGTTTCTGCAGCCAGTCCGCCTTGAGCTGATCTGTCGGGAAAGTGGCCACCACGTTGGTCGTGGGCCAGCCGAGCACGAAGGATTTCTCCGAGGGTCGAGTGGTCTCCGAGACCTCTTCGATACACGACGCGATCCACATGTCGCACAGCTCGACCCTCTGTTTGAGCTTGAAAGCTGTGCTTGATCTGGGGAAGATGAGGGAGAAGGGGGGAATAAGGATCTTTAAAAATATTTATATAAATAAATATTCAAATAAATGCGATATGGACGAACTTTGAGGGAGAAAGGCGAAGAAATGAGAAATGGCAAGAGATAGAAGAGTAGAGAACTAGACAGAAGTGAAAGAAAGGAAATGATAACAAATAGACAAACAGGAGAGAGGGGAGAAAGCAAGAATGTGAGAGAAAGAGAAAGAGAGAGAGAGAGAGAGAGAGAGAGAGAGAGAGAGAGAGAGAGAGAGAGAAAGAGATAGAGAAAGAGAGAGAGACACACACACACACAGAGAGAGAGAGAGAGAGAGAGAGAGAGAGAGAGAGAGAGAGAGAGAGAGAGAGAGAGAGAGAGAGAGAGAGAGAGAGAGAGAGAGAGAGAGAGAGACTTACTTTTGTTTTGCGACTAGCAACAGGTCAGTAAAGAGAAACAAGTATCTCTCTTGGATTTGCATGCCCTGTAATAGAGAAGAGCATAAAAACAACAGACTTTAAAATATGCTCTTAGAGCTATAAAGATTAAAATCATATGAGGGCTTAGCTCATTGCAAGGATTTTCAAAATACATGCGTAATTAAAAAAAAAAAAGGCACAGGTAGACAGTAAGAGATGAAGGTGTAGAGAATAATAAATACAGATGACAAATAAACAAACAACAATGACCAAAAAAAAAAAAATAAAATAAAAAGGGGCTAAGAAATTATGAGGAAAAAAAAAAAAAACAATAGCCCCCCTCCTCCCCCCCCCCTCTTTTTAAAAACAGCAGCAGATAAAAAGCAATAGGACCACGATATAAACATTATCATGTCACGAAAAACATAAAAATCTCTCTGGAATTTCCCAACTTTAAAGGCAACCATGAAATGAACAAAAACTAATACCTTAAGCGTTGGTCGGCTTTTCACGTTTGTGCACAGTACCGCCGCATGTTTTTCAATACCGTTAAATACTTGAAATGATAAAAACAACGAAACCAAAGCGCAGGCGCACCACAAAGACTGGAAGATAAAACTTATCAGAAATTAAATTTTGAATTGCGTCTGTCGGAGTTCCCAAAGACAACTTTTATTATTATTATTATTTTTTTTTTAAATTTAATTTAATCGTTCTTTGCGGGTACCGCTCTTTCAATAGGTTTGCGAACTCATACATTTCTGATAATTATTTGTGCAAGGAAATGTGAAAGTTTAAGATAAGAAAGTCAAGTATGTTGCCACAATTCACTTGATAGATCAGGTTTTCTCTAGTTTCAATCCCTTAAGCCCCGTCAGACTGACCAGGGCTACAGAATCGGGAGCTAGAGTAATGTGAGATTGCAATGAAGTTCAAACCAGGAAGAGACAAGAGTCACTACAAACGTGTTGACTTCTTGAGCCAATGAAATGGCTGCCAGTTTGCAAGAGTCCTGTCATGCGATTTTTGATCATTAATATTATTGAAAGAAAGTCATCGTTATTTTTTTCTATCTAAAACAAAACAAAACAATACAAAAAACAAAAGAAAAAAAATTATACCCACATCTCATATTTGTAAAAGGGTTAATTCGTCTATTTCTAAGAATAAATTGGAGAAAAAGAATTTGCAAAATAAATATGGCGCATTCTTCTCAGTGCAATAGATCTCTTTATTTAAAGAGAATTTAAATATTGTATCTCTCCATTTGTCTCTCATTATTTGTCTCTGTTTCTGTGTACTCTTCATATTCTCATATAAGAATGTGTGTTCCATTCCTTTAATCAGCATCAAATTGAAAAAGTTAACTTCTGTGTTTGTTCCTTAGTCTTACCTTTTTTTGTCTGCAGTCTGTCTAGTAGCTGCCTCTAAATTTGTTCTTTATTCTGTTTGCTTTTCTGTCTGTCTCTGTCCTCTGTCTGTCTGTCTGTCTGTCTGTCTGTCTGTCTGTCTCTGCCTGTCTCTCTCTCTCTCTCTCTCTCTCTCTCTCTCTCTCTCTCTCTCTTCCCCCCCTTCCCACGTTATCTCTCTCCTTTCTCCCAAGCCAAGGGACACCATCCTTGTTAAGTTGTGTGTGCTTCGTACGCCGCTTAATGTTGAGCCCTGGAGTCCTTGACTTTTCCTGACAGGACAGGATGTGAGATGCCCTATACATACGACTCGACGTCTGGACCTGGTCCAAACTGTGACGTAACCGCTACATCACCGTCTCGCGAAGGGGTTGCATTTATCTGCTCGTAGAGACTTTCTAAAAGGTTTTACACGATTAGTTGACACCGATTACTGGTGTATTTCCCTAGTTCTAAGGATGCTGAAAAATGAGGCCATGTTTAAAGCTAATAATATGTTAACATTGGAGTATTTCACTTTGATAAGGGATGCCTGTTATCAAAAGGAGCCCAACTTTAGGTACTTCAAAATGGTACTTAATAGTTAGAGGGAGTCTTTCTTAAAGAATCCCGAGGCGACAGACTTGGACGACCGCTTAATTATATGATAGTACTTATACAAGGTTTTCTAGAAGCATATCATTTTTTGCAGTAGTCTTCATTTATGTATGGGTGAAGCCATTAAGCGGCTAGCCGTAAAGCTTCAAGTTATTGAGTTTGAGTCCTTAACAAAGCATCAGCAGCAGCAGCAGCAGCAGAAGAAGAAGAAGGAGAAGAAGAAGAAGTAGTAGTAGTAGTAGTAGTAGTAGTAGTAGTAGTAGTAGTAGTAGTAGTAGTAGTAGTAGTAGTAGTAGTAGTAGTAGTAGTAGTAGTAGTAGTAGTAGTAGTAGTAGTAGTAGTAGTAGTAGTAGTAGTAGTAGTATTAGTAGTAGTAGTAGTAGTAGTAGTAGTAGTAGTAGTAGTAGTAGTAGTAGTAGTAGTAGTAGTAGTAGTAGTAGTCGTAATAGTAATAGTAGGAGTAGTAGTAGTAATAACAATTTTAGTAGAAGTAGTAGAAGAAGGAGGAGTAGGAGTAGTAGTAATAGTAGTTGTAGTAGTAGTAGTAGTAGTAGTAGTAGTAGTAGTAGTAGTAGTAGTAGTAGTAGTAGTAGTAGTAGTAGTAGTAGTAGTAGTAGTAGTAGTAGTGCGAGGAGAAGGAGGAGGAGGAGGAAGAGTGGTACTAGTTATAGTTATAGTTTTTAAAGGTAAAAGAAAGGCTAGCTATTATAGTAGCAATGACGAAGCAACAGCAGTAATAGTAATCTTAGCATAAATTTTAGAACCAAAGTGGAAGAGCCAAAAGCCTTGCATAATGCCCAGTTCAAAACGTTAAAATGAGAGAACGACGGGGGCCTCGTAAGGAGGAACCAGCTGTGAATAAACCGCGCAAAAGTAGACATAGGCTTCATTTAGAAGTTTAAAAAAAATTGCGTTTCAAGTAGAAACATGCCCTTAAAGACCAGACTTCGCTCCATTCCTCACCGTTGCCAACTGGACTGGACCCTCAGTGATGAACATCCTGTTGGAGTCCGTGTCAGCCACTTTAAATGAGCTGATGACATCATGGTCTTTCTTACCCATGCCGGCATTGGACCTGTCATGGAAAAGGGAAAAAAAGAAATCATTGAAATTTTGCGAGAATTTACCCATGGACGGGGATATATTAAAATATATACAAGACGACGATTGCTATTTGAGAAAAGGCAAAATTCAAACATAGGATGTTTGCCTTTTCTACTTTCATAACACTTTTTGGACGATTTAAGCGCACTCCAGTCGGTCGCTTTCTTTAAGAGCTGTTAAAATATTCAGATTCTTTCTCTTGGACGTGGGAATAACTTTATCGACGATGCCAATGCGATTCATAATAATAATAATAATAATAATAATAATAATAATAATAATAATAATAATAATAATAATAATAATAATAATAATAATAATGTTAATATAAATAATAATAATAATATATATTGCTACATCTAAGATTTTTGCTTCTGGGCCGATCCATGTGGCCCCACATAGATCACACGCACTATATTCCATTTTTCGCATAAATTTCAATATCTGACGTCAGTTTCGAAATACTTCGTGACCTCGGCTTGATTATTCACTGGAGACAGGCTCTGTTTGAAGCCTCGAACCCTGTGACTGACCTTCATGAAATAAGGCGACCTTGAAATGGCGCTGGTCATTGACGAGGCAAAAATTTTCGTTTTGATTCTACGGAAGTCAGACAGACCGGATAAATTATTTACTCGTTATAAAGAACTTCATTCGAAGCATTCCCGAGAGTGAACATGTTCAGTGTTCAGTTTGTGAGAGCTGGTTCTATTCGGAATTAAAAAATAATAAAAGTTGCTTTGTATGACATTGATATCTGACACAATATAAAATCTAAGATGTTGTCGAAAAATTTTATTGCCTTAATTAATGCTTTCTTACAAGTTCATTGGGGTCAGAGCAGAAAGCATTTTAAATCAACCCTGGAACAATACTTTAAATCAACAGAAATACCAACTTGATGACAAAAAAGAATGAGAGCGCAAACTTTTTTTTTGCCTTAGGAGCTATCAAAGATTTTCTAAAGATAAATTTATTCTCGTTTCCTGTACAACCGTAAACCAAGCTTGACTAGGCAGAACAGAAGACTCAAAGCTCACCAAAACTAAGAGAAAACCTCCCAACTATCGGATCTGATGCTTAGTTGAGGATCACTGCCATTTTTTTCCTCCTTCAGTCTTAGTTTTAGGACTAAATAGGCATGCTGGTATCATGTCAATAGGATTGAAAAAAATCATGAGTTGGTGGAAAAAATTGTTTCAAAGGGGAAAAAGACTAATAATAAAACTCATTAATCCCTTCGCTAATGAATTGAAAAAAGGGAAAAAGATATGATGTTATTTGTGATTTTAAAAAATTATAAATGAAATTATATAAATTAATCACTGTACCCCCTCATCTGATTCCCCATATGTATAAAGCTAAGTCTTATGAAGCGACTTTTACAGAAAATGCACCTCGGCATTTTTCACATGCTTCAAACGAATGAGAAAGTAGAAACTATTTTGAACTAGGTGTTTAGGTGTTGTATGTTTTTTTTTTTAAAGGGTAGAGGGGGAGGGGGGGGCGGAGAGAGAGAGACGATATAACGGGTATAATTTCCCTTCATCCGCACTGCATGACTGTCTTACACTGGATCAGCTACATGACTATGTCTACACAACAAAGAACAAGTTCATGAGCGCATAGTTTGAATTTTAATCCCTTCAATCAAAACGTAAGATCTCTTTGGCATCAATAGTCGCCTCATTTCTGGGCGCTAATTTTGTTTTAGTCTAACGATCAATTTCCACCGGTGAAATAATTTTGTGACATTATTTTGTAAATAATGCATAGTGAAATGTTCTTTGATCTTATACAATAAGCAACATGGCCGTGCATATGGCACACAGTCTAGTCCTACAATGGAGGAAGTTATTTACATAGATCATGAGTCATTGGAAGGGAAGGGTAATCTGAAAGGCAATCCTTGAACACATACGATGGGAGGCAGAAAGGTGAAACACATTCGAACTGTAAAATACTTCCTATACAAAGGAGGAAAAGAGAGAAAAAACAATGAATAAAATAAAATGGATCCATTTCTGTGAACGCAGATTCACAAAGAAGGAAAACTTACAATTAGAGGCAGAATTCAGAAATTATGAGAATTTTAATAGGTGGAAGGAAACAGAGAGAAAGAATTTGAGAAAAAAAAACCACATAGAGAGAGAGAGAGAGACAGAGAGAGAGACAGAGAGAGAGAGAGAGAGAGAGAGAGAGAGAGAGAGAGAGAGAGAGAGAGAGAGAGAGACAGAGAGGCAGAGGCATATAGAAAAAATGACCAAAAGAAAAAAAGAAGTGAAGTGACAGGGACAAAGATAGAAAAATAGAATAGAGAGAAAGATAATCAAGGAGGGAAAGAGAGATAAACACATTGATAGAGATAGATAGATAGATAGAGAAAGAGAGAGAGATAGACAGAGAGAGAAATAGAGAGAGAGAGAGAGAGAGAGAGAGAGAGAGAGAGAGAGAGAGAGAGAGGTGTTAAAAGATCCGGAGGTATGTAAGTTACTAAGGAACTTAAATGAAATAATTATGTGGATAGTTCCGGATGACCGATTTCCGCTACTTACATAAAAGATAAATAATAACGTCGTAGGTGAAATAGGAAACAAGCAGATAAACCGATGGAAAAAATATTTCGGATGTTTTCCCTTGATATAACAATATAATGAAAAGGTTAGACAATATTTATGACAACTATTACGAGGAGGGAACGCGAGCTTTTTCTTCAAAAGTAAGAGCTCATTCTTTTTTCGTCTCTCAAAACCGCATCCAATAAAATAACGCCAAACCAGTCAGCGTAAACGGTAAGGTACGAAGAAACTAATTCTATTTCTACTGACAGTGACCATAATCTGAATCGAATTGGCAACTATCCCAAAATATTTTCTAGAATGTAAGCCTGCCTGTACATAGATCTACATGAGTATGTAATCAAAATAGTTATAATTAGCCATGACAGGTGGAAAAATAAAGAAAAGAACTATCAGTGTGTTTTTCAAGGTATTGTTACGTCCTATTTTTTATAAGCAATTTTGGCTTTAGACAAAATAAAACCAAACCAAGCAAAACAACCCCTTCCTACCCCCCCCCTCCCCCCCCCCCCCAAAAAAAAAAAAAAAAAAAAAAAAAAAAAAAAAAAAAAAAAAATCAAAGCAAAAGAAAAAGGGTACCATTTTGATTTGCACAAGTTCCCAAGACTTGCCGAAGCTGAAAAGTTTATAAGCTTCTCAGAAATTTTAAACGACGATTAGTTCTACCCATTTCAACCTATAGAGGTGTTAACGGAAAAAGGGGATTAGGTGCGTTGAAAAATATGTATAGTTTTACCCTTCAGACAAAGAGTTTTCAAAAAGTACGATGTGAAATAATAAAGGTATACATTTTTCTAACGTTACACGTCTAATTAGGGTCATTTTGGAATTCCCACACCACACGCGAAAAATGAGTCACCCTTTCTCGAAAGCCTTAAAAGGTATCCTTTTCACATTAACTTACATGCAACTTACTCAGATGCAAACTTAGTTGTATAAGTTTTGAAATAATCTGCCATCCGGAAAAAAAAAATGCCTGAGGCCCTTTCCTTTCTTTAATTTTCCCTTCTTCTTTTTTTCCCATTAAAAAAAAAGATTTTAAACGCAACACTTGGAAATCCTCGACCCATCCCTTGTTTGCTGTACTTCGAGCGTGAACGCTAAATCTTTGAACCAAATAAGTTTGAGACAACGTAGAGTTACATAGCTAGCTATGTTGGGTTTTTACAACTGAAACTTTACACTTACTTGTTACAATCTTTCACTTTGCTTTTTAACGTCCGAGCTTTGGACAATTTTTTTTTAATGTGAAGCACTTCTCAGCGACTTAAAGGGGAACTTCAGTAGATACATCATTAGGTCTATATTTCTTAATTTTGCGTCAGAGATTGGTTTACATTTCTCAAGAATGATCAGATTTCTCGAAGATAAGAGTGGCTCAACAAGGATAGGTCTAACGAGCTGCGTATTCAAGATAGTTTGAAAAAAACATTTTTCCTTTCGCAACAGTAATGAAGGGCCTGGATTTTTTTTTTGGTGCATTACTTTATCAGAGGTGTGAAGGAGTGGGGATGGGGTAATTAAATTTTAATACTGTGGCAAGGAATAAGGAATATGAAATCAATAGCTTAATCCTCCACACATCATAATTCCTTCTATATAACTTTTGGTTTTCGATAGGCCTAGTGACTTGTAATTCAAACATTACGAAAAAAGTAAAAATCACTTGAATATATTGCGCAGTGGCATTTATTCTGATCGGAAAAATCCTCTTGCGCCTAAGGCAAATGTGTTTTTCTAGTAGTTTTTTTTTTTATTTTAGAGGGGAGGGGTGGACTGTGGGAAAAATCAAACAGAATCCTAATAGACAAAAAATTGACACAAGTCTATTCTTTCAAAAGACACTTACTGCAGAGGAAAAATTAACATGCTTAAACGGTATGTCTCTATCATATTTAGGCGACCTAACAACGCGAGAAGAGTTTAAATAATGAGATCGATTAAAACAAAGAAAAATAAAGAGAAAAGATTAAAAAAAAAGTATTATTGAGTGCGGAATATTTCAAAATTGACATTATTACTTTTAAAGATTGATTCTCATGCAGCACTTAACCAATTTTCTTTTCACTCATTTTTTTGGTAATTATATCTGTCCCCACCACGCACCACAATCACACTGTCCAGGCCTAAAAAGCGGTGAGCAAATAGCTACTTCGTTTGATTGTTTATAACAAAATGATAGTGAAACTACTTTGGCAACAACAACAATAAAAAATAACGAACATGATGATGATGATGATGAAGATGATGATGATGATGATGATAATAATATTAATAATAGGCTAATAATAATAATAATAATAATAATAATAATAATAATAATAATAATAATAATAATAATAATAATAATAATAACAATAACAATAATATAGACAACAAAAATACACTGTGACTGCAATTCAACAGAGAAACATAAAAATGGAATCTCGTGTAGACCATCTTCAACAAATTCATAAAAATATATTTAATATTGCTGCAGCACTTGATGTCATACCTTGTCACTTAAGTCCTGCACAAGTTTTTGACGGGTAATATAAATATTCCCATACAATGAAAGTTCGTCTTCCCTTGTCTCCACGAAAACGCCTGTTGAGTCATTATCACACAATATCCAAATATAGAATTTTATGAGTGAAGGACACAGCTTTTTTTTTTTTTTTTTTTAAACTTTTGATTAAAAACTTGAGAAGAAAGTAATGTATGTTACATCAAGAACTAGAACTTAGGCATGATTATTTTTAATCTCAATTCGAAGATAACCAGTGTTGTCTCGATAGCGTTATGTTAGGTAAAAAAAAAAATCCGCCCAAGACAATTCGTTGTCATCAGCACAGTGCAGCAGCTGGATGATTTGCACCAAAACGAATCAGCATTTATGGCCAATCGCGGCTCTTCAAATTAATCTATCCGACAGATTCACTTAAATCCACGCCATAAATAATCCAAGAAATTGATTCCCAATAATTTTTGTAACATTTAATGAGTTTTCATAATCCGATCTGAAATAGAACGCAGCTCTCTCTTGTGTTAAAAGATTAACTCTGTATAGTGTAGACCTTGAGAAGGATTCTACCTACACCAAGATTGTATTACTGTGCCTATAGCACTATTAGAGCAGGGGCAAAAGCCGTATCGCTTAAAGCACGTTGACAAATTGAGGCCACAGGAGAAAATTAGAGGGATTCATACACAGTGGTTTGCGCAAGCATTAAGCATACCGCTTGTCCCACAGTTCTCCTTTAGCTTTTCTACCACTTTTGTTTTTTTTTTCCTCACTCCCTCTTTCTTTTTATATAAATATATTTTATCTGCAGGCCCTTAGCGTCTCAAGTGGTGGAGATCTAGACATGGGGGCCCTGGGCCCTTCAGTCCTGCACACGGCATAACACACAAGCTCCAGTGGAGCAGACAAACAGGACCGTCTCGTTGCGTTATTGCGTGCAGTTAGTCGCGCTAGCCGACAGGTAGGAGAGTGACGTGACGGCCACTGACAACTGCCAGTGCAGCTAACTGGTCTCAGGCGAGGGGCAGGGGCAGGGGCAGGGGCAGGCGGGGGGATTGGGCAATTACCAACCCGGTGCTATTTATTAAGAGTGTCACTTTTAATAATTCATTATTTCAACCTGATCTTGCGATGTTAAATGCTCTCCTCCTAGGCCCTGACTGCCAGTCTGTCTACGCTAATTCCGCGACAAACCAATTTACTCAATTGCAGTTTACAACCAAACTTCAACTATTGTTTTTTTTTTTTTTTTGCTTCTACATAATTTAAACAGGTGTGCATATGATGACACACGCAAAGAAAGTTATTTTATTTATGAACATTATTTTCACAATAATACATCCCTGTTCGAAAAAAGCAAACAAAACAAAACAGAGATAAAAAAAAGGCATTGTTTGCGGAAATTGAAATATAAGGAGGGATGAGAATTCATGCCTATAGATTTTATAACTTTAAGTGATAAGGTCTTGTTTCCCTTTCTGCATAATCCCCTTTATCCTGACACAACAGATTTACAGACTGCCACTTCCGCGCAGGAAAAGTAAAAATAAAATTGATAAAACTTAATTAATGAACCAAATTAGCACTTGATAGTATGGGCAAGAGCAATATGCCACCTGAGAGAGGGAAATCTTAGCTAGCCGAGCAATTCGCTTAAAAATAAAAGAGAACTGACACTGGCAGTTACTGTACAGATTTAGACACACGTTTAAGATTCTGCCCAAGCCTGGGATAATCCTCTGACATTCGCAGACACCCCGAGCCCAGGCCAGTGTCACAACTGGTAACTTCTGCTTCCCTAGCCGTTTGACTTCCTCTTTGTCCTCACACTCGTCGGCGTCGGGGAGGGAACAAGAAACTGGGTTTTTTTTTGTAGTTCAAATATCGGGTACGGCGTAATTTATCATCAAGGGAAGCAATATTGAGTTAAGGCATTGCCGTTAGAAGGAGACTAAGTTTAATTCAGGTCAATTGTCTTTTTAACCGATCATGCTCGGGAAATTTAAGGCATGTGAGAGAGAAAAGGAGAAATAGAGGGAGAAAGAGTGAGTGAGAGAGAGAGAGAGAGAGAGAGAGAGAGAGAGAGAGAGAGAGAGAGAGAGAGAGAGAGAGAGAGAGAGAGAGAGAGAGAGAGAGAGAGAGAGAGAGTATGGAGTGTGGAACAGAGAAAGACAGATTACATACAGGCATATTAGCAGGGGATAGGATCTAGGAGAGTGTCTTAGACAAGAAATAGCGGTAACGAGAGTGGAAGACAGTCAGAAAAAAAGATTATCAGATAAACAGGCAGACAGAAACAGAGAGAAGGGTACAGAAAAAAAAAAGCAAAACACCAAGACAAAGTTTAAAGATATGCAGAGAAAACGCTTCGCCTTCAAGGGATAGATTTTAACACCGTTAACTTTTTTTTTTCTCTGATAAAAAGTCACGAGCAAGAGACGTTAAAATTGCTGTCTTTGGCCAGGGGACATAACCGCAAAAACATCTAAGATTCATTCACGCATTCTTGCCAGCGATGTGATTGTTACCTACATTCTGGCATTCCTCTTCTCACCACAGAGACCCCCCCTCCCCCGAATAAAGCCACTCCTTTGACTTCTCTTCAACAATGCGCAGAGGCGGAGGGGATGAGGTGTGTCAAAATCTGCCTTTCAAAATGACACCAAATATTAATTTTCTAAGGATTTTTTTTTACAGATTATCCTCTTCATGAGAATCTAGATCTATAAGCTTAAAAAAAAGTAAGTGAGCCTCGATTGTTTCAACAATTAGTTGTTTTTTTTTCAAAATGTTTGGGTTTGTTGTTTTGTCTTGAAAAAAAAAAACACAACACCCCCCACCCCCCCGAAAAAAAACAAAAACAAAAAAAAAACAAAAACAAAAACAAAAACAACAACAACAACAACAACAACAAATGATAATAAAAGAATAGGAAGAGGAAGACGAAGAAGAAGAAGAAGAAGAAGAAGAAGAAGAAGAAGAAGAAGAAGAAGAAGAAGAAGAAGAAGAAGAAGAAGAAGAAGAAGAAGAAGAAGAAGAAGAAGAAGAAGAAGAAGAAGAAGAAGAAAAAGAAGAACAAGAAGGCCTATTGTTGTACATGCATTCCTTGAATCATTAGAAAGAGAACTCAGAAAAAAACAAAACAAAACGAAACGTTGTCCGCACCAACGTAAGAGATTTAGCAGATAGCTAACACATTAGAACTAATGAGCGATCTATATCATGGATTCTTGGATTCCCGTCAATCCGCCACAGCACACACAGCAAAGCTAAGCAAAACTTTCAGTATAATGAGGCACAAACTTATCTCGTGGCATCAACATCTTGAACCTGGGGCTACAGCAGGACTGGTCAAGGTGACTTTTGAGCACTCGTAAAGGGAAGTAAGTTCAACAGTCGAAAGGTTTTTGGCATCGCTTAAGTCATTATGAAAATCATTGAAAAACGTACTCACGACAGGATCATCAATAACTCTTCTACAACCTGTTATCTTTTCAAGATAAATGATAAAGAACTGAGAGCAGTTAGCTGCCGCTAATATATATTTAAGTGTAAGGCAGATGCTAATACTAATTATGATTGTTTTCATAAGCATGCTTTCAAGTAATTTGAAACGGCTACCTGTATCTCTGTTTAAAAGGAATATTATAATATTATTCCTTTTCTGCACATCTATCTATCATTCCACCTATTGACCTATTTTCTTCTCTACCAGCTTATTTTCTCTCTCTCTCTCTCTCTCTCTCTCTCTCTCTCTCTCTCTCTCTCTCTCTCTCTCTCTCTCTCTCTCTCTCTCTTTCTCTTTTGAGTCGCCAATGTAACTAAAAAAAATCCATTTCTTAAAAGACAATTGAATCAGTGTGTCTGACCTTCTCTCTCTCTCTCTCTCTCTCTCTCTCTCTCTCTCTCTCTCTCTCTCTCTCTCTCTCTCTCTCTCTCTCTCTCTCTCTATCAATGAAATAAAATTCTTACTGGGAACAACAGGCTCATAACGTGATCAACTCAAGACAAGAAAAGAAAAAATAGAATTAAAAACGTTACGTATTGTTCTCTCTTAGATTTTCATTGTTTATACAAACACATGTGCGTCATCTCAGACCATTTCATGTTTTTAATCTATCTACCTCATTCACTCTTTCTCTTCATGCCTCCCGCTATCCACCCTTTTACCTCCCGTTCAGATTCTTCCTACAAAATATCCACGTCAAAACTGTTTTCTCTGGCTTGACCAAGGCCACTCTCTGGTAGTTGCCAGTCATACTGAGGCGTGTGGTAAGAGGGACAGACAGGTCGGCTAAAGAAAATAGTGGCCGTAATTCAAGTATTGGAAGTCCATGAGAGGTCACCAATTTATCATAACATCGAAGGCAAGTGACAATGACACTCGTGAAAAACTGTGAGAGAACTAAAAGTAGTTACAAAATTGAGAACCACTGAGTGTAATAGATATGGAGAGAAAGACAGAGAGAGAGAGAGAGAGAGAGAGAGAGAGAGAGAGAGAGAGAGAGAGAGAGAGAGAGAGAGAGAGAGAGAGAGAGAGAGAAAGAGAGAGAAGAGGGGGGGAGGGGGGGGGAGGAGGAAGACAGAAAGGGAGAGACAGAGGTTGAGGAAAAGTTGTAAAAGCACAAAACAACGATAATTAGTAAATTAACAGATAAATGAATAGATAGCTAGCTAGATAGATAAAAAGATAGATAGGTGGATAGATATATAGATAGATAAATAAATAGATGGACAGATAGTAAGAGGTACAAGTCTATCAAGAACTAGGAAAAATAGAATTGAAGGGAAAGTATTTCAGATTATACAAGAATCAAGGGAGTGGCAAAAATGTGCTTAATTCGACGTGTCAAATACACTTGAAGAGCCTGGAAAAGTCGTTGAAGTGGATCTACCGAGAATATTTTCACAACCTGTGACCCTCGATTCCTCTATAGGCACTCTTGGCCTTGGCCTAAATAAGGGTGACATAGCAACGTTTCCCGCTGTGAAGATACGATACAAATCTGTGCACAGAGACATAGAATGATGCCTCAGATATAATCAGAATTGGTATGGTACCGCCAAAATGATGTAGGCAGGAGCTTGCTCGAGTCCTTGACTTACGATATTGTAAGATAACCATCGTCTACAGCGAGGTAACCAAAAGGGCGAATCATCGTAAGGAAAGAACCGAATCGAATGTACGAGTACCTTAGTATTTCGTCTCCTGTTTGTTCTTTTCAATATCCGTATTTCAGCCCTGTTAGAAATATTGACAAAAAAAAATCGGGTTCGATCTCATTTATGTAGTGCTTCATCTCGATACTTTGTGAAAAAGCCAATAGTTCAAACTGGGACAGCTAATATTTTAGGAAGCCTTAATTCAAACCCATTCTTTCTTTTTTAGTCTTCTAAGAATTAAAGAGCCATTCTAATTTTCACAGTACGTTGCTCTTAAAGTCTGCTCAAAATCCATGAACAACTTCTCGTTGACCTTCCGATAGATCTGATGAAGACCTTTGTATTGACAAAGTTCTAAAGTCTGTGCATCAGTCACGTATGACCTTGGATGACCCTAACAGACTCTACCAGACCAAGAATCTCATATCAATATGCTGAACCCTATTTCCCTTTTGGAACTGCCATAATTTTCTTTATAAGAATACATTTTAGACGGCCAGTAAATTTGAGGTAACGAAAGTGAGTTCTTCTTTAAACTGGAGAAAGGAACTTCTAATGTAGAAACTATTCTCGGATGTACATAAAAGCATAGACACAAACTCGTTTCATAGCAAGCGTCGTGTTCTGGTTAAAGGGAAGAAATAATCATGGTATCCTTCCCCTGAACAAGGTATAGCTAGTGTTTCCTAACAATCTATAATATATCGTCCTTCAACAGCCAGACTATTGCAAGTATAATTATACAAATACAACGACGAGGTAGGACAATTTTGCTCTGATGGTTTCATCTGTTGTGAGAAAAATTTATAATTTGAAGCAGAATATACAGCAAATCAAAGGGTGCAAAGTCATGCCTTTATAGATTTGTTTTCAGATGGTTTAGAACCAAAAGTGACAACATTCTCTCTCTCCTCATTTATCATCTTGTGTTAATTCCCCTCTCACTTACCAGAGTGAACCAGAACTCCGTGACCTTGACCCTGCTAAAGACTTGAAGAGCACAGCGCTGGGGGCGGAGCGTCGTCTGTTGGACAACGCCTTGACCTTGCTCTGCGGAGAAGAAAAGCAGAATGAGGAGAGAACTCTTTAGT
Organism: Elysia crispata; assembly: GCA_033675545.1. Lineage (NCBI taxonomy): Eukaryota > Metazoa > Mollusca > Gastropoda > Plakobranchidae > Elysia > Elysia crispata. The sequence goes on along the minus strand of JAWDGP010004319.1, from coordinate 245,418 downwards.
GGTCGCTCTTGTGTAAGGGAAAGAGGAGAGCGTCTCTGACTAGTTGGCACCTCGCATCTCTGAGGCAATGGTATGTTGGGTCAGTGACTTGGTCATTATTATTGGACAGTGAAAGAAAATGAAAGGTTTTGTCAAAAGGTCTATGGATAAAACTTTAAAAAAAAAAAAATTAAGGAAGTAAAACAAACAAGAATATCATGCCAAACGGGATATGTTCAACCTTAACTTATTTTATAAAGACTTATAAGCTGAAATTAAATTTTCTTTACTGCAACACTGTTTTTATTTCACTGTTTGTCTACATTTTAAAACAAACATATAAAAACATAGGCAAGCTAAATTTTCACCTGCGGATTGATTATGTCGAAGTATGGTGTCTGTAGGTAACAAATCCAACGCACGCCCTAACTATTGTGATAGTGCGTGTGAAATGGGAGGACTGCTGTTGAGTTCATGTTCATTTGAAGTTTTAATTTTTTTCTTGCGATTGAAAAAAATATTCTTTTGCTCAGAATATCTTGTAAATAAATAATCATGTTTTAATAAAACCACTTATCTATACCGAAATATTTAGGTCTTGTTGAACGGGCTGACATGGGCTATTATTCGAGATGGCACAGTAAATAGGGTCTCCAAATACCTTTTTTTTTTTTACTCGTGACACTTATTGAATTATTAAACCCACTATTCAACGGAATACTTCATATTATAAAGCATATATAATTTTTTACGAAAAAGGACTTTTTCTTGCAATTTAATCCACCTGTAAATTTTGGTCTTCGCTGAAATACACCTTGAAATAAACCTGGGAGATCAGTTGAAAAATTTGAACAGTGTGAAATGTTTGAAAATAGCTAATAGGCTTTTTAATGTTTCGTACGGCTTTTGTTTTGTTTTGTTTTTGATTGTATTGATCTGAGTGACTGGATGCGAATGGTTGTAACTTAAAAAAACCTCAACAGATTCAAGATATCAGAGCAGATTTATGCTAATAATTATAAAACAGCATTGTTTCAATATAAACAATTTGAAAATTCATAGGGATCCAATAGTGAAAGTGGGAAAAAATGTATGCTACATATTCGCAATAACTTTTCGATAACCCTCCCTTCCCCCCCCCCCCCCCCGGCCATAAACCAATAATCACTAAACAAACAAAAACAACAACCACAAAAATAATAAACAAACAAAGGAAACGAGGAAAAAATACTAACCAAATCCCACTTATTGTAATAGAGGACTCTGCTTTAAGCCTAATGATACATTAAGTTGCAATTAGCCATAAGAAAGGATAAAATTTCTAAAAATACTGCGATAAACCTACAAGATTATCACTGTTTTCAAATGTAATTTTTTTTTTACGTTCTAAAACAAGGCTCTAAGAATTGTTACCATTGCATTACAATCACATCTTTTTTAATTTTTTTTTCATTCAACTGGAAATTTACAGCAGGCGGGCAAGATTTGGGGGAAAAAAAGATCGACACCGACTAGATCTAGTCTTTGAACTTTCAACACAAACTGAAAACTCTGAGTAGAAAATAAAAGTGTCTTCTAGAGGACTCAAGCATCAGCTCTGTAGTGATGGGGTCTCATGTGACAGACCATACGGTTTGCTGGCTTGACGAAAGCTTCCCTCTCTGTAATTATTCATGAGGTGAAGTAAAACATTTTTTTTTCATTAAGAATCTAAAGCGGCTAGCGCCAGTTAGACTAGACTCATTGTTATCTAACAAAAAAGTCGACACTTAATAACACATTATATCTAAAACCAATAATAAGACGCTTCAAAAATGCATTTCGTTTCGCTTGTTTCAATCACGTTTATATTAAAACAGAAATATAACATATCTCAAAAAGGAAGGAGGTTACGGATTGTTATCGGGACGATTACCTGGCGTCGAACCCAAACCAAACAATCGAGATAGTGAGCAATGTCACTGCGCACCAGGCGGACAGTCACGGCATCCATCTTAAGCAAATAACGCTGTCCCAGGCAAACGTTGCATCCATAACTGGAATGACAGTGGACAGGGTGAAGAACTGATGGCACACATTGCAGTCGGAAAAATGGCGGCCGCAAGAACCAGAAATCATCCTCAGGACTGTTTATTGTTATGTTAGTTTTGTTGAGAGACATCTAAGTGTCGACGTCACTTGGTTAAAATTCTCATCAATCTCATTTAAACTCCTTAGTATGTCAATCTTCTTACACTTCTAAATATGGCTTTACTGCATATTTAGTCTCATTCTATGGATGCATCATTGGCTACAGATGTATTTAGTTGTGACATCGATAAGTCTCTCTCTCTCTCTCTCTCTCTCTCTCTCTCTCTCTCTCTCTCTCTCTCTCTCTCTCTCTCTCTCTCTCTCTCTCTCTCTCTCTCTCTCTCTCTCTCTCTCTCTCTCGATGCAGTACTTTTGATATGAACTCTACGAGTTCCCCCCCCCCCCCCCTTTTTTTTTTTATCTCCCCTCGCTCTCAATTTTCATGCTGTTTCGGTCTGTGTCTATAGAAAAGGAAACATTCTCTGACGGCATTTGGCTGGCCCAAACATGCTGCATCAGAACTAATAAATTGATAGCCTGAGCGGCTATCTTGTCGTGTTTACATAACAAGGGTTTATCGACGTGATGACAAGGTGCTTGTCGGGTCACCAGACGGCATTCAAGTTGAATAATGCGAAGATTGCTGAGAAGAATTTTTCGATAAACAATATTTTAATGATCTTAATGCAGATAGATGAGTTCATCGTCGAGCTTTTCGATTTTTTATTTTTATTTATTTATTTTAAAAAAATTAGGGGTGGGGGCGTTGTTTCAATAAACGTGTGAATATATTATAGTTGCATGTTTTGTAGACGAGCAGAGCGCTGACAAATTAATCTGCAACAAAACAAATGAGTGCGAAACGTAATAGAAATTAAGGAAGAATTCGGTGCAGACGCCCTGCTTAGAATGAGGATGTCTGCAACTTCGAATAAGTACCGAATCATAGAGAAATAGAAACACCACGAGAGAGAGATAAAGAGAGTGAGAGAGAGAGAGAGAGAGAGAGAGAGAGAGAGAGAGAGAGAGAGAGAGAGAGAGAGAGAGAGAGAGAGAGAGAGAGAGAGAGAGAGAGAGAGAGAGAGAGAGAGAAAACGAGACGCAATCAGAGAATCGAAAAGAGGACAGTCGAGGGAAAAAATCCAGAAAAATCAGAAAAAGTTATAAACCCCATAAACCCGTCGACGAATATAATTTGATTAACTGTAATTATTGGAATGGCCATGAAACAGAACAATAAAGAAAAAAACAATAAACCACATGAAACGCAGCGGAAAGCCGATATAATATGTTTGAACCCAATACATAATTTGACACCCAATGGCGTTATGAATGAAAATGGGCGTCATAAAAAATCGACGTGTGTCAACACATTTTAAAAGTCCCGCAGAGCTGTTTGCGAGGGACACAAAATGGTGTTTAAATCTTTGTTTTTAAAACTCTGAGGCTGAGGCTTCAGTCCACTTGATAGCGGTGTTGGTGCAAATTTCAACGTTTCGGGAAAACCTTGGGAATAGTGCGGTATTCAACATGCTGAGAGCGAAGAGGAGGGGTCACATGAATAATGAATGAACGTTAACAGCTTCATCACTCTTCGCCATTCATTCTTCATTTTATAACCACGTTTCAAAAAGTTCATGCTGTCAATTCAGATTTCAGAGAAGATTCATGAAAAAAATTTCTTGAAAAATGTTGCGCGAAAAAGGTTTTATTTTCGAAATTTATCATTGCTTTGTTTTTAATGCTATGCCTTATTTGTCGAAAAATTTAATGCGTAAACTTCATTGTACGATGCGGCTCAAAGTTAGGTATGGAAAAAAGGGGAAAAGTGTGGGTAATTATATCATCAGACCATCAAACCCTAATGAAAACATAAAAAAAAAAGAAAATATATCCTTGAACACGCAAGACTTTAGAGACAACAGTTGTCTTTCATTTGCATAATTAACACATATGAAGCATTTTTTTAGGTAAAGGAAATAACTTTATACATATTTTACACTCTTTCGTAGGCAATGAACTAGTCAGAGGCATTTCGGGTCGAACTTTTATTTCTTTTTCTGCAAATCTAGTGTCTTGTAATATTGTGAAGCGGAGGTCTTTTTTATTTGATAAGAAAGAAGACGACACTTTGATCAAGAGTACATTGAAAAACTATTTACATTAAGATTGAGACTTTCTCCATACCAAAGTTTGATTGCTAGATAGATTGTTTTGATATAACCCGCCCGCAAAAGGTGGGCTTTTCTTAAATCATCTCAGAAAGAAACGAGCTACAGTATCATCATTCATTCTCAAAGACCAACATACCTACAATAATTCGATCATGACCATGGCACCACCACAGCATTGCTCAGACATTGCTATATCAGTTCTGATCGATAATAAACAGTTTGTACAAAATCACTGCGGGTTTAATGCATGTCGTTGAGCTCATGACTACTTTCTCGGTCAAATCATTACGGATCAGATACTCCGGACGATTGCACTGCTAACGTTAAGTATTGCCAGTTCAGGCATTTGGCCAGGTTGTAAGGATTGACTCTTCATTATAGACATAGTGAAGCCAAAGAAATTTCAGCTTGCCTTCTTTGAGACAAGATAAAGAGAAGAATGTCGCGCCCTGCCGGGGGTTGCTCTTAATCTCTTCGCAGTGGTGCACCAGACTGTTCTCGGGGTTTCTGAGCTTGTGCTTCTCAATGATTTGGGTCTACTGCACTGCCAGTCTCAATCCCTCAGCCTCCTCAACACCTGGTTATATGAAAATTACAAATTTATAAACAAAACCTTCGGCAACTCTTGACCTCTACTGGCATTGTATGGTTTGTTCTGTTATGTTTTTTACATCCACCCAGGCACGATTACGATTATTTTTTAAAGATATCGATAACTTACAAGACGTGTAAGAGGAAAGTAATCTTTGGGCCAGTTCGGTGTCAAGGCAACTGAAGGCTTATAATGCATTTGATCGGCCAGAGGAAACTAAAGAAGCAATTATTGAACAGATTTTGGAGATCTACTTTTTCTTTATAAAAGAAATCAACCATAAAAGAACGATGCAAAGAAACGTTTCTTCGGTTTCAGTGTAAAAAAGATTAATAAGTCATTCAAAAGTAGTTATAATGCCTTTAATGTGCCTTTTCAGGGCATCATATAGGAGCAAAAATAAGGAGCAGAATTTTATATTGAAAAGAATGTTCAACCAGTTACAAAGTTAATATGATTGAAAAGAGGAGTCCTCAAAACAAATGGAGAAAAGCAGAGGACGCATTATGTCACATATACCCGCTTCTTAAAAAAAAAAGGTTAAATCGGCAAAAAAGATTGCAAAGTCTTAAATATATCAGCGTGCAAAGGGTCTCTACATTTTATTTCCCCTGTTGTTTGACCCGAACAACTCCCGAAAGTTCTCCTCCCGGGAGAAGAGAGTGATGGTCTCTCTTGAATTTACAATGCACGGGGAAGACGCCGCCGCCCTGGAAGATTGACCGCTGTCCAGCCAGGAGCTGACAGCTTAGTCCGTCCAGCGTGAAGGAATGTAAGCCTGACAAAACCCTGGGCAGTGGTCAAGATTTCGGCCGCTTGACCAAGGGGTAATTACAGCCAGGTAGAATCTGGTACTATAAGTGGAGCAGAGCGAAGGAAAACCAGAAAATCTCGACATAACGCGCAACTGTTATGCTGCTACCTCTCGTCTTTTGGTATTTTCTGCATGAATTCATACAAAAACTGCCCGCTTTTTGTTTTTTTTTAAGCTTGCGCCCTTTATTATTATTTTTTTTTTATCTCAGCCATACACGACTGTTGTGGTCCTTGTGTGAACTTGTCCACAAATGAAACCCATTTGGACGGACATAATCCCTACTTGGCCGCTTCACTATCACTAGTATTGGACTCTCCTCATTCTACATAATGCAAAGAGATCGCACTGCTTCTACCACTAAAATAGTTTTTAAGCCTCTCTGCTGGTTCGAAAATAAAAACTGCGAAAGAAGCTGTTGAATAAAACAAAATTCGATAAGCTCTTTATCTTTACCAGGGACAAACTACTCACAAACGCGATACAATTCGTTCAATATTGTTTTTGTATTTTTTAACTGTGATACGTGCGCGATGCAATGTAACGGTTTATTTAGACAATGAGCGAGAGTAAACAAATCAGAATAGAATTCTTTTTTTCATGTTAGTATTAAAAGCTTGTTTCCTGTTACTGCTTTCGATTGAAAATATACTTAAAGTGATTTCTTTCATAGTTAAAGCGACCGGTTGCAGAGGAGCAAAAAAAAAGAGAGCGAAGTAATGAAGATTGAAAGAGGACAGAAATAGAGTGACACATCGATAGATAGAGAAAGTAAAAAAAAAAGAGAGACGCACACACAGAGACAGAGAAAAAGAGAAAGAGAGAGAGAGAGAGAGAGAGAGAGAGAGAGAGAGAGAGAGAGAGAGAGAGAGAGAGAGAGAGAGAGAGAGAGAGAGAGAGAGAGAGAGAGAGAGAGAGAACATTGAAAGTGATAAAGAAACTTTGGTAATTTAAACCAATCCCCTATTACCTGTTGAAAACAAAAGACATGACTCAAACCTTTCAAACGTAATATAGCAAGAGTCCTCAAACCACTTTATGATGAGAAGAACTACCGCTCTCGTAACATTTGTAATTAATTTCAATTATGTATGCACATACATAACTACATACATGAACATATTGTAATGGAATATATATATATATATATATATAATTATAAATCTATATGAGACACAATTATACTGTTATCTTAATCGAAATTCTTTATGCACCACCAGTAACATTGAACGAAACAGCCATTCCCAAAACGCCAAACTGGAATGAGGAAATGCGTCGCGACAAGCACCCTTAGTACTGCATTAATCTTGGGTCTTAGTAAAGTGGTAATGATGTGGTCGGTATTTAAATATAACAATGGGAGTTGACCGTTTCTTGTCCGCTGTAAATCATGTCTAGGATGATTTGTCAGTAAGTATTATCATGAGGAAAAAAATGGCGACTTAAACAGGAGGCGAACTTATATTATTTTCGAAATGGGTATGTAAAGAAGAAGTACAATAGCAGCAATTGAAGCTGTAGTAGTAGTAGTAGTAGTAGTAGTAGTAGTAGTAGTAGTAGTAGTAGTAGTAGTAGTAGCAGCAGCAGCAGCAGCAGTAGTAGTAGTAGTAGTAGTAGTAGTAGTAGCAGCAGCAGCAGCAGCAGCAGCAGCAGTAGTAGTAGTAGTAGTAGTAGTAGTAGTAGTAGCAGTAGTAGTAGTAGTAGTAGTAGTAGTAGTAGTAGTAGTAGTAGTAGTAGTAGTAGTAGTAGTAGTAGTAGGAGTAGAGTAGCAGCAGCAGCAGCAGTAGTAGTAGTAGTAGTAGTAGTAGTAGTAGTAGTAGTAGTAGTAGTAGTAGTAGTAGTAGTAGTAGTAGTAGTAGTAGTAGTAGTAGTAGTAGTAGTAGTTGTAGTAGTAATAGCAGCATTAACAGCAGCATTAACAGCAGCAGTAACAACATCAGTAGTATTAGAACTTGTTGATGTTAGTGTTATTGCTTCACTGACAATCTTGTTATGTTGTTATAGCAGAATTAGCAGTGTGAAAATGAGATGGTAGATTTCGTATGACTGGGAAAAAAAATAAAAAAAACAACCCCCCCCCCCCCCCCCCTTGCCATATTTTGTGTAAAATAGGAAAAAATCTGCAGCAGAAAATCGAAAAAAATAAGACAATCAACAACAAGAAAATAAAAATTGACTTAAAAGACAACCAACAGGAATAGCTCTCAAGGAGGATCACATCAAAATCTGGACTATGAAAGGTCCATTATTTTATCAAGGGAACGTTTGGGGTTAAAGTAACCATCTATTTAGCAGATTATCCCTCCTAATCATTCACTTTTTTCCGCTCCGCCAGGTCCCGTTACCTTACGTCAAGTTATACCCCCCTGTGCTGAAAATAGCCATCGTTTCCCCTTGACCCGGAGGCGCTGTAGAGCAACATTACGACTGTAATCATGGTTTGGTCAGTACTACCAAGCTTTTTGCTCTCAATCCGCTGGCAAGTACGATTTGGCTATTTCTCTTTCTTTTGATTTTGAGGTTTTTCCCCCTTAATACTAATCTCTGCTTTCAACATGGTCTTTGAAACAGTTTGTTTTCGGTTGTGAAAAAAAAATTTGCGGGTATAAAGACAGTATTTTTGATCAACGCAGTTGTCCTTTCATTCGAATTGTTGAAGCCGCCATTAATTTTGACACCATATTGAAAAAGGCAGCAATCAAACGACCTTTAGGTTTCTTATAGATTCGATCTATTGAGACTCCGAAAGATCTATAGGTACCTGACCAATCAGTTGCCTGACAATTTGAAATAGGATTGACCCGTGGTACTCTTCCATTTCATCATGTATTGAACGCGAAATCATAAGGTATACTTGAACACTTCTTAGATGATTGAGTCTATAAATTAAAAAAAAAAATCCATTATCACTCAGTAGGCTGAGCGTTCTAATCAAAGTATTTCGGCGGTCTTTAGGTTTTTAAGTTTTCAGCCCTAAGATTCACATAGTACATACGTAGGGCTAGTTGGAATCGAACCCCGAGCTACCGTATTTTCAACTCAACACCTTGCTAATCGAGCTGTTGCTCCGCCAGCGGATGCATCTACTTTTAATGAAACCGGTATTCGGTTAAGACGATTTTATTTTAGTCGAAATCAGAATGCCTTACGTTAGGATCAATGTCTCTTTTTCTCGAGCCCAAACATCACGACAAAGAAAGTTTCTCGAATAGATATCATCTCATAATAATCGTGCAGATCCCCCATGACGATCAATACCAATGTAAATATATTAATTTATTATCACAAACTTAACAAGCACAAAGCAGAGAATTGAAACTAACAAAGAGAGGCTTTTCTTTCGAATATATCTATAGAAACTCAGCAGCTGAAAACTTTCTTGAGCCATATCTATTTAATGTTGTCTAGAAAATGGCATGCACAAAGTTAATGGCAGCCTAATGGCATGACTTGCAAGTTGCATGGTTGTGTTGTACATTTCTCAACATTGGCTAACATTGGCATTGAAACACACTGAGGATATGGAACCGGTTTCAGTCACTAAGAATTTTCTTTAACTCAGTGGCTTGCAAACCTGGATTTTTTTTCTATTTTTTAGATGAAGTCACGGCCGTTAAAGATAAATAGTAATCCTGTATTTCAGAGTAGAGTGAAAGGAAAAATATCAACAGGGACTGGGTCAACAATAAGCTTATGCTGCACTCTGGTCCATATCTTCATATCTGGTTTGAATGGAATATTCCTAGGCAGAAAAATACGGAGAGTAAAATTTCAAGGGTCCGTTAATAAAACTGGGTGCGATTGGGTTCAATGTCAACGTCCGTGAGAAGTAAACAACCTCACATACATGAATACATAATAGCGGATATCGCTTTCTTTTAAACCCATTCATCTGCTTTTGCGTTTCAAAGCATGTTGTCTTATACTGGAAATTCTTAAGGATTTTTCACTTTCCCTGTGAGCATTGGATGCTATAGAACCAGCAGGCCAAATAAGAATAAGCAAATAAGTTAACCCCATTGTTTAGACTTTAATGTGGGAGGGTTTTGGGTGAAATCTCAAAATTTAAAAAAAAAAAAAAAAAAAAAAAGAAAGCGGAGATATAACCATAATGAGAGAAACGTGCCAGATGTTTGTTTGCGAGATTTCATTGATCAAATTTATCTTACATCAAGTACGGAAAATCAATTATGGAGTGTTAATTTTCTCAAGGAATGTCTTATTTACATTGAAGAAGAACATTCGATGACTTCTAACTATATAACAATACTTTTAACCATTCCTCTTAAAGAAGGTTGATGACCCTTCCTTAAGACAGGCTATTCAAAGCTACTTGTCTGAAACGGTTCGTCAACTGAGGGGTTTACATGAGAAAGGATTGATGTCAGGAGAGATTGAAGATTCTGTTTGCTTTAGCTTCAATATAATACAAATCTAATATGAATCAAAGACCCATTTATGTTATGGGTTTCAGTATGGATCAATCGTACGATCGCAATTGGATTTTCAAAAGCTTGTATGCCATAAGCAAGAGATAATAGAGGAAAAAAAGAAGATAAGATTTATATATATATATATATATATATATATATATATATATATATATAGAGAGAGAGAGAGAGAGAGAGAGAGAGAGAGAGAGATTCTTTCAATCTTTTCTAAAGGAGTCATGAACTCATTCTCGTTTTAAGAATATAACATAACGCCATAGGTAAGGTTAAGAAAATGCAGTTATCTTTCTTTCCATTCTAAAACACAAAATGCAATGAAGAAATGGTTGACACCGTCATGCACGACAGGTTTGTATAGAGGAACAGCCGTAACATCCACAACTAATGCATTAGAGATTTCTCTTTAAATTTCTACCATTACTTCGCGACATGTGCAAGCTACACACGTTATGTTTGCTTCGTTATCTTGCCAAACGCAGCTTTAAAGGGAGAGCTTTGACTTGCTTGATCGCACACTTTGAAATCTACCTTTTCATCAGGATTTCTTTCTTTTTCAAAATCAAACAAGAATTTGAAAGAGATAAGGTAAGTAATGAAAAAGAGGAAAATGAAAGAGAACAAAGTCACATGATTTTCTTCAGAGTGTGCTCGTTTCAGCTGTGTTGTGTTGTCGCTGTTGTTGTTGTTGTTGTTGTTGTTGTTGTTGTTGTTGTTGTTGTTGTTGTTGTGTTGTTGTTGTTTTTATTGTTGATGTTGTTGCTGTTTCTGTTGTTAATGACGATGTTGTTTTTTGTTGTGTTTGTTGATGACGTTGATTTTTTTCTGCTTTTGCCGTTACTATTGTTGAAGTTGTTTTTCTCTAGCTGCTATTTTAATATTTGTTCCTTAAGACCATACGAAACGTTGGCCTAGTTGAAACAAATAACGTCATAAAGAAAACAATGCAAGTATGGCTGATCAAAGTAAGACATGACGCATAATGCTAATCTACATTTTTATCTTTTGATAGATCTAAATCTCACTTCACCTGGAGTGGTGAATGTTTTCGTCGTGGAAAAGCTTTACTTTGCTGACCTAAAACTTAAAAAAAATTACCGAGATGTGGGAAAATCATACCAATGAACAGATAACTTTAAAGAGACAGCAGTAGGTTTGCCGTGGTACCTTTTTTGTGGTGGAAATATGTGGATAATGATGGTATTGAGGGTGGCAAAGTTAATATAATAATGATGGTGACGAAACCTGCTAATGAGTATAACAATGGTAGAATATAGTTGGGGGTGAATATGATAATTATGAAAAAAAGTTTACAATAAGAATGTTGGTAAGGAGAAAGATAACAAGAAAATTTGTATACTTGATATTTTCATGATGATCATGAAGAAAAAATTGATAAAGATGATGATTACAGCGGCGATGAGAATACCGATGAAAAGGCCAATGATGGCGAAGGTAAGTGGCGTTTAAAGTGATTGTGATGGTGATAATAATCATAAGTAGTTTATATAATTATGTTGTGATGTAATTTCAGGCTTCTCATCAAAAGACAACTTAGTTTTAACACTTTTTTCAATTCTTTAAACATTTCATTCAGAGGCAAAGCTCATTCCTATCTTCATGCCTCATTCTGCCAGTCTCATTATCCTTTCTGCATTATAAAGGTAGATATAATGCGTTATTTGTAATAACCTGAGCATTTTCTTTGTGCTAATCTTTGCAGTTCATAATTATTTTCATTTTTTTTTGCAACGAACCACCAAATAGGTGATATCCAAAAACATTTTTAAGAGATGAGAAATCATACACTTACCGAAGCGACCTTATGAAATGATGAGGAGCAATACTATTGTAGATAATTTCTTATCCAGTTTTCTTTATTTTCGGAATGAGAAAACAAACCACAGCTATGCTGAGATGCCTGTTCTAACCCTGTTGGCAGTCTCAAAACACACTGGCACGCTTAACGAACATGTACCAAGAACTTCTTTAATTGCCCATTAACCTTGGCCAGTAATCCAGTCTTAACGCCGAGCCAGCCCCAAATCGTATTTGACAACTCGAGCACAACACAGTCTTTCTTATCAAACAGTCCTACTGGGCTAAACTTATTCCATTCATCGGCGGCTTGACTTAACTTATTACACTTAACGCAAAGACACGAGGAGGAAAACTTTGCATCCGTTGAAACCGAAAATTTTACATAATATTATTTGCTACAAATCAATTCCTTTACACAATTCCATCTTGAAAGTTAATGAGAATCAAATGGTTGCGTAAAACATCTTTAATTGCAGTTCAGTAGGAGCTAAACTTGATTTTCTTAACACTAACTGGATTCTCTAGAAGTTCACGGGGCTATGATCCCACTGTGACAACTGTCAAACACGGTGTAGTGTAAGTGACGGACTGTCGTCTCTGTGGCACAGTGGTGGTCAGGGCCTAAGCTTTAGGCTACTTCTACTCCAGGCAGGACACCGACACTACATACAGGTTGCTGATGGTTTGGGTCCCTCTCTACCTGACCTGGGCCGGGACGGACGTGGGCTAGAGGACAGACTCAGGCTACCTGTTAGAGCCAAGGCCCCTGTGTATTACTAGTTACTCCACACTCCACTGACTCTGCGCTCTCTTCTCTCAAAACCTGAGGGATGAATGACTGAACTTTGCTGAAGAAAGGCGTTGGGAGATGTAATTATTCTTTGTGTCTGTCTGCACCTGTCTTTCTCTTGTCTGTGCGTGTTTCTTTCTTTGCGCCTCTATTTGTGCCTCTGTTACTCTCTATCTCTTTCTCTTTCTGTCCATGTTTCTCTTTCTCTCTCTCTCTCTGTGTCTTTCTCTGTCTGTCTGCCTGTCTGTCTGTCTGACTGTCTCTCTCTCTCTCTCTCTCTCTCTCTCTCTCTCTCTCTCTCTCTCTCTCTCTCTCTTTCTCTTTCTCTTCTTTCTGCCTCTCACTGCTTACATTTTATTTTCTATCTCATTTTATGCCGCTGCGTCTACGTACAAATTTCTCAAAGAAGTTATATCTATCAGTTCTCATTGCCTCCCTCCTTCAATAAAACCTATTGTCGTCTTCATTCATTATCTCCTCTCAAAAAGATTTAAATATGGGGCTAGGCTGCGTAAATCCAGCTTTAAAAAAACAAAAAAAACCAAAACTAGTTCCCCTCTTTCAATCTGACTTGTATCAATATCATCACTATTTCAATCACCATCCTCTCTCTCTCTTTCTCTCTCTCTCTCTCTCTCTCTCTCTCCTCCACCCTCTCTCTCTCTCTCTCTCTCTCTCTCTCTCTCTCTCTCTCTCTCTCCTTCCCTCTCTTCATATTCATCTAAAGAAAAGTATAAATAATTTACTAAAAGGTAAGAACGTACCACAAGTTGAGCTCATCATTGCATTTGAAAAGATTCATCACAAATGTTGATCAGGTAACTATGGCTTGAGAAGAAAAAAAATCTCTCTCTCTTTCTCTCTCTCTCTCTCTCTCTCTCTCTATATATATATATATATATATATATATATTGTCCAAATTCAGCTTAATCGCATTAGTGTTTAAATATAACTGCAAAAAGACAAAAAAAAAAAAAAAAGAAGTAAAAAGAAAATAACAGGGCTTGAACAGACAATACCGAGGCTAAAGAAGGAAACGCAGGTTGGTAGCAGATAATAAAAACAACGGGAACTGCCAACAACTCCTCCTCGTATAGTAATAAGGCAAATCCCTCTCCTGTTTTCCCCTCAACAATGGTTTTACTACAGAGTATTTGTAATTTAAGGACAAGGACTTTTTTTTCTAGGTCGGTGGCCTGCTAAGCCTCACAGTTACTTAAAAGAGATGTTTATGAGGATCGCTCCTTAAACTTTCAGGTACACAAAAGATGAGAAATGAAAAGGCGGACTAAAGAAAAGTCAGCTACAAAAATATGAAGAGAAGTAAGAATAAGGAAACTTAAAGAGAAAAGAAAAAACAACAAGAGAGAAGTCGCATAAAAACGAGTTTGAAGGCGTCGCATGACAAAACTGCGCATTATTTTAAGATGCAACAGATATCACAAAACTTAGTTTCACTGTCATCCTCAAATGCTTTTCGAGATTCTTTGATCTTTAATAACCGAATATTTGTGCATATCTGTTTTTTTTTTTTTTTCTCTTTTTCATTCTTCACAGAAAAATTTAAAGGTAGACGGTTTTTTTCTCTCTTCTGTAGAATGCAAATTAAGTTACTGTAAAAAAAAAATAAATTGTAAACTAGTGAGAGGAAAATTCAATCGCTTTCCTTGTCACATAGTCCCTGACAGCTGAGGCAAAAGAAAATAATAAAACAGCTAAAAAGCTACAGAGAGAAGTAAAACGCAGTTACAACATTGTCTATCAGAAACTGAATAAACATAACTGAAATGGATGTACCATAAATTTAACACTACCCATGAAATGTTGCTGTCTACAAGGCATCTTTCAAAGGATTCAAAGAAAAAAAAGGTGATTCATGTATGCACACACCAAAGATGCCGGATCTTAAATTTAAAGATAGAGAGATAGATAAAAAGATGGATTAGTACAGACAGATAGAACTGATAGACAAATAAACAGAAAGATAGAAAATAGATAAATAAAGAGAGAGAAGGAGAGAGGCAGAGAGAGGGGAAGAGAGAGAGAGAGAGGGAGAGAGAGAGGGAGAGAGGGAGAGAGAGAGAGAGAGAGAGAGAGAGAGAGAGAGAGAGAGAGAGAGAGAGAGAGAGAGAGAGAGAGAGAGAGAGAGCAAAGAAAAAATTATTTAACAGAGATAAACAAGAAGATAAAAGGCGAACATAGAGGCAATATAATAACCTTTAATTCAAATATAATTTAGATTCGGGTGCAAAACGTCACGTTTTAGATCGATTCAAAAGTGAGATCTAAAAAAAAAAAAATCCATGCCACTATGAAAAGACTATAGTAGAGAAGTTTCCTCTGCAACACTGTAAAACTTGTATTGGTTCTCAATTACTGTCCTGAGCTGTGCGTGGGCGCTGGTCAGACATAGTCTAGCTATGAGGTCAGTTTATAACGCACGATGCGTCATCGTCCACACTCGCGACCACTCGGAGACACTGACTCTAAGGCCTGACCAGTGATGCGTGGCAGACTTAGCCCCCTTTTATTTTACGACCGGCTCACCTTTGATGTTGTCTTCCAGAGAGTATAAGGTGGCTCCTCCACAAAACGGAGGAGGGGAAGTTATTGGTTGGAGAGGGAGAGGTTGTGTGTGACAAAAATTATTAAAATCGGTATGTATGTCTGACGTTTTTCACTCTTTATGTGGTAATGCCATTTTTCAGTTATTTGTTCTTTCTTTTTTTTTTTGTTTATTGCGTTGTTTCTTTCAACCCCAATTACGAGATAAGGATAGTGCGGTGGATTATTATGTTGCAATTCTTTCGAGAAAGCACAGTGGAGTAGACAGCGAGAGAGAGACAGAAAGAGAGACACAGTGAGAGAGAGAGAGACAGTGTGAGAGAGAGAGAGAGAGAGAGAGAGAGAGAGAGAGAGAGAGAGAGAGAGAGAGAGAGAGAGAGAGAGAGAGAGAAAGAGGGAGAAAGAGAAGTTTCGCACTTGAAACATGCATGATAATGATGTAGGTACTACGAGGTAGGTCTAATGCTTCTTGTTAAACACAACTAAAGACCTGTCAGTAAAATCCCTACATACTACTAGACCGGCTCTTCGTCCGATTATAAGCCGCTGCAGTCCTACATTCTGCATTATTTATTGAGAAACCTACCACATTACAGATCTTTACTACTGGTTCCTGCTGGTACACAATTACAACAACCACAGGCTGTATCTGGCAGACCAACGCTGTGAACCTTTGAGGACCCGAAGTCAAGGCGCTGCCAAAGAGTGCAGAGATTACGAAGGGGGAAAAACCTGTCTGGTTACTTGTGACAGATTACTATCCCTCCTGGAGGATCTTGACCAATCTATAAGGGTTAAAACAGGGGGTCATTTCTGCTGGAAATGTTACTATCGTGCTCTTTGGGGTCACCTGACGCGAGATTACTTTTCTGCTAAAACTCGGCCTTAAACTGCTCAAAAGGAGAAAAATATGACGGACGAAGGGTTAAGTATTTTAAGGTATGGTCTAAACTGGTAACCGTCATAGGTTCTGGCCCTGGCACATAAGTTTTAATGTAACCGTGCTAGCGTGTGTGGTCCGATGTAACTTCGTTTACTTTATTGAGCTCAGCGCTGCTGTTGGTCAGAACTAGTCTTGCGCCTGCCATGAAGTGACCTGGATCGACCGGGGAATACCTTACGACCGCGTTTTTCGTGGCAGGCTTCTTCTCTTAATCTCTTTACTTGTTCCTTTCACATACTTAAACAACAACAAAAAAAGAATTCGGTTGTTACATTGTAATCGTGGATGGGAGAAATTGTCGAAAATGTTTAATTAAGCACGAAAACAGGGATCTTTAGTTGAAACAGATATATTTTCAACATAGCCACGAAAAAGGAAAGTCAACGAAAGAATAATTGAACTAGGGTTTGGTTCCTTCTCAATGATCTAGCACTAACGGCTGCAGATTGAACCTCGTTATTTTGATAAGCATCAGCAGTAACAACAAGAGAGAGAGAGAGAGAGAGAGAGAGAAGGAGAGATAGCTAGATAGCTAGATAGCAAGATAGATAGATAGATAGATAGAGAGAGAGAGACAGAGAGAGAGAAGGCGAGATAGCTAGATTGCTAGAGAGATAGATAGATAGATAGATAGATAGATAGATAGATAAACAGAGAGATAGATAGAAATATAGATAGATAGACAGGTAGATAGATATGAGGGGTCTTATTAGATAGATATAAAGATTGACAAAAAGATAAATAGATAGATTTAGGTAGATAATTATATGAATAGAACGATAGATACGGATTGGGAGAGGAAGAGAGCATGAGAGAGAAAGAGAGAGAGAGATAGACAGCGAAAGAAAGAAAGAGATAGAGGGAGAGAGACAAAGTGAGAGCAAGAAACGAAAAAATAAGCAATTCCTCCCCTCCGGCCTCCAACACACCTCATCCAATAATTCCCCACCTCCCACCCTCTCCTATATTTTCTTCTCAAAGATAGGTAGACCGGTGCGAATATATCTATATATTATCTCTTCTCTTCTATGATACGTGAGGGATGGGGAACAGGCACTCTTGAGGTTTATAGCCACTGCCCTGTGGGAAGCCTAATTCCCTCGGGTATTGTGAAATGCCTCTGGGATTCCTGCTGTTCATTCAAGATGTATAATGTAAGTATGG
Source organism: Elysia crispata (assembly GCA_033675545.1). Lineage (NCBI taxonomy): Eukaryota > Metazoa > Mollusca > Gastropoda > Plakobranchidae > Elysia > Elysia crispata. Next base: position 228,058 of record JAWDGP010004319.1, on the reverse strand, counting down.
CGAGAACTGACCATTGTTGCAATACGTCTTCTTAGAGCTTGCCCGACCCTGAGGTCCATTCAAGCACTGACCTCTCTCTCTCTCCCTCTCTCTCTAACACACACACACACGAATACTTATATTGTCTCTGCCTCTGTAAATCTCGAATTCCAATCCTCTCTCTCTCTCTCTCTCTCTCTCTCTCTCTCTCTCTCTCTCTCTCTCTCTCTCTCTCTCTTTCTCCCATCCTCTCACTGTCTCTCTCTGCTCTCTGTTCACGAAAGCATAAAACGTTACACGTAGCCAGGGAACTTAATTAGGCATGAGGTCATTCAAGACCAGCGATCTTGAACTTGAACTTACTTTGACCTGAAAAAATTTTCCTTCACACAATTCAAGGGAGGCTTCGGGACAAGGAATATAAAGGAGTAAAATTTCTCCATCCAGTGGACAGTACCGCAGTCATAAATTCTATTCCACAAAAAAAAAAAAAAAAAAAAAAAAAAAAAAAAAAAAAATAAAAAAAAATAAATAAAAATCTGATGTATTACGTTAGAGGAATTACTCTTGCGCCCAAATTATTTTGTGTTATATGAAGCGGACATAGCTTTTACCTTATCCACTTTTATTAAATCTTTGAAAAGGAGACCACTTTTTTTCTGATGCCAAAGGCTTAAAAAAGTACATTGCCATCTTGGGCAATCGAGAGAGAGAGAGAGAGAGAGAGAGAGAGAGAGAGAGAGAGAGAGAGAGAGAGAGAGAGAGAGAGAGAGAGAGAGAGAGAGAGAGAGAGACAGACAGACAGACAGACAGACAGACAGACAGACAGACAGACAGACAGAGAGAGGAATGTTCCTCCTCATGGAAAAAAAAATGTTAAAACTTTCTTTTGTCCTCACATTTATTAGGTTTACTATTCACTTCCCTGATATGTCCTTTTCCCTTAGACAGTAGCCTTATAAGTTTCAAATACATTTAACATTTAGAGATAAGAATAAATTAAAAAAAAGAAATATTCATAACAATGAGCGGAAAGAAAACGCACACACTCAAACACAAACACACACAATATAATAAGTAAAATGTGACTCACCATAACTGCTTCCTTATCCTCATTGTTGTTGTTATTGTTGTTATTGTTGAGGTTGTTGTTTTTCCCGTTTTGATGCATGCCTCTGGGACTAGCTTTGCCACCACTGTTGTCGTTTCCGTTGTTCTTGGCGCTAGACTTATCTTTCTTGCGATCAACGGTGGAGGAAATGGCAGTGTTCACATCGCTACCATTCTTGTTTGGAACCTTGTGTCCAGATTTGTTAGTATTCGTTGGACTTTGTAAGTTATCCTTGTGGACTGAGGTACCGCCTGCTGGTGATGTAGTTGTGCTGCCATTGTTGTTGATGCTGCCGCTAGGGTTATTGTTATTGTTGATGTTGCTGCTGTTGTCATCGTTGTCATTGTTATTGTTGTTGTTGTTGTTGTTATTATTGTTGTTTATGTTGGTGGTAGAATTGGTAACAGCTTTGCCGATGTCAGTGTGGCCTTGATATAGCCGAAGATCATCCTTGGGGAATCTGCCTTGCACGGCGTCCATCGCAGAGTAAGGATCAGTGTCCGAAAGGGCATTCTCTCTCTCCTTCACCATCTGTAATAGTGACGAAATGTGTCGAGGGTGAAAATCGTAGGATGAGAGGCAGAGTGGTGGTATGGAAAGAGGGTGTTTTTGAGTGGGAAAGAAGAAATTGAAGAATAAAAGCGATAGATTCTATAGGAAAGTAGATGATTTAAATAGAATTGGGGGTTCCGTTTATCTCTACCTTCAAAATTCAGTTCCATAAAACATACAAAAAAAAACTTGCTTTGCTAGGTTTCCAATGACTGTGGTGATGAAAGTAAAATAATAATAAAAAAAAAAAGAATTAAAAGAAGAACAAAGCTAAACAAAAAGTAATAAAAAACTATACAACAAAGTAGAAAAAAATGAACACAAAAAATTCGCAAAAAAGTGGAGAAAAATAAAATAAAAAAATCTTACAGAACAGCAAAAAACAAAACAAAAACAAAAACAACAACAACAAAAAAAAAAAAAAACAACTCAAAAGTATGCATTCACTCGAGTACTTGATAATATTATTTATAAATATTATTATTAGCGTGCATTGTTGTCCAAAATGGATTACAAAAAAGTCTAAATTAGAACACAAGAAGGGAAATGAAGATGGACTGACTACTTAAAAGGAAAAAAAAATGGAATTCTTCAGCACCGACGACATTGAACGAAAGACTTTGAAAGCAAAGGCCATTCCAAAATCAAAGTTGAGTTAGTTATATGAATAATGTCCAAAAGTGGACTTTATGTATGCAAGGTATTTGTAAGAAATTAAGTCTCCAAGATATTCAACTTTTCATAAAAAGAATTCTTTTTTTTGTAACCAGGTACACGCTAATTATTCTGATTTACGAAGGTTTTGTAATCTTGCTATTTTTCATAACTGTTTCAAAATATTTTACGATCTTTCGTATAAAGTCACTCACTACAAAGAAAGCTCGACATAACAAAATGATCCTACATAGTCTAACAAAAAAAAATTGGAAAGAAAAAAAATCACACAAACAGGAAAACATAAAAAGAATTGATAGATGTTCAACAGGAGATAATTTGAAACTCTTTGAATATTTACCGATTTAAATTCGAGAACTACTTACCAAAGGTGAAGAGAGATTAAGACTCATAGGTCTTCTAACGAGCCTGACCATTTTTGTCTCTATTTGGTTGATAAAATAATGTTAAAATATTTTCACTCGTAGCAAATACTATCCTAGGTTATCATTGCCATGCAAATATCTCCAGGTCATGACTATTACACTCTAACTTCTTCGAATCTTTCTGGAAGAACTGAGCGCTGCATGTAAAGTTGCTAAAGTCTGTCATAGAGGCCTAGTGATATTACCAAAGTCTTCACTGACACTAGTTGCGCGTGTTGCTATTTTCGACGCGCACCACTTTTGAGCGCGCACGTCACCCCAAGCGTTCGATTCAGTCGAGTGAAGCGGCGGTTGGCATTGACCTTGCATGTATTCATTATGCTAAATGCTATTATAATAACAAAAAGGTTTGGAAAACAGTTTCACTGTTAATGTGAATTTGTGGTGTTTTGAGTATACGACTTTTGTCACGAGACGTTTTAATGAAGTGTATGTGGCAACTGAAAGAGAGAGAGAGAGAGAGAGAGAGAGAGAGAGAGAGAGAGAGAGAGAGAGAGAGAGAGAGAGAGAGAGAGAGAGAGAGAGAGAGAGACAGAGAGACAGACAGATAGACAAACGGACAGACAAACAGACAGACAGAGACAGAGAGAGAAAGGGAGAGAGAAAGAGAGAGAAAGAGAGAGAGAGAGAGAGAGAGAGAGAGAGAGAGAGAGAGAGAGAGAGAGAAAGGGGAAAAAGAAGGTATAATCAGCGAGAAAAGAGGAGAGGAAGGAGAAGAAGGAAGTTGAAGAGGAGGAGGAGATAGAGAAGGAGGAGAAGCAGGAGTTGAAGAAAGAAGAAGAAGAAGAAGAAGAAGAAGAAGAAGAATAAGAAGAAGAAGAAGAAGAAGAAGAAGAAGAAGAAGAAGAAGAAGAAGAAGAAGAAGAAGAAGAAGAAGAAGAAGAAGAAGAAGAAGAAGGAGGAGGAGGAGGAGGAGGAGGAGGAGGAGGAGGAGGAGAAGAATTGTAGTAGGAGCGATCAGATGCCTCATATCTTTATATCCTTATATAATCATATATATTTGTTTTTTGGATTACAATTATGTTATGATAATTTCACGTTCATATATTGAACGATAACTAAAGAGAAAAATAAGTATTCCTACGATCTAGATAGCTTGAAAATAATACTAGTTGATAAACCAGAATTATTGCAGCCATGAGTATTTCTTCGAAGAAAAAATAAAGAGCTTGATTTCACGAGGAGAGAAAGCTGATGCCAACAGAAAAAAAAACCAATCTATTTTTTTTTACATTTTAAAGGCATAAAAATAATTGCAAATTAAAATGACTAAGTTACCATACAAAAAGCAAAAGTACAAAAACAACACAAAACAAGAACAAATGTTAATTTTTTTGTTGACCTCCACTTTTTTGTGGAAATCAAGGGCAAAAAAAAAACATCATTAACTAGATAAGTGAAAAAAGGAACATAAAACCATGTGTTAGAATCACCACGTTTGTAAAGAGCTTTACACTGAGAAGGACAAACTAGATGCAATCTTCCATGACAGAATGACTGCGGTTAAAGACACCACATTATAAAAATAGAAAATACTTTTTCTTTGCAGACCATTCAACTTAAACATCACATTGAAATAAAGAGACCATAACAATTGCGTTAAAGATTTCAGTTCCAGCGCAGCGGTAAGACCAAAAAAGTGTGGCTCACTTCATTTACGATTAATGCTGCGTAACGTTGCTACAGATATGCGCATTTTGTGGGCGCTGCAAGACGCTTGCAAACAGCGAGCAAAACTAATTTAAAGTTAATGTTAAATTAAGAGAGTCACATTTACATAAATTATGTATGTTTTTTATGATCAGTGTACCGGAAATTCAGTCGTATTCATAATGTAATAAAAAAAACTTTATTTTGTACATCTATAGCTATGGATTTTACTTTTGCGTGTGCTTGTGTACAGGTGTAAATCATTACGGACTGGTATAAATACAGTTAATATTCAATGCATAATAATTTTAAATGAACTTTTAACTCACGCTGGACGTTACACAGTTAAGTATAATTATCTTAGAGTCGCATATACTTATCATCAGTTTGCTCTCGTGACTTAAAAGAGCGCAAACTTATTCAACACACGTTTTGCTCACTATGCGCTAAAAGTTTTAGCATCTATACTCCTCCCTTCCCCTTAATCTTTAACACGCGCAAAAGGCCGTTAAAAGTAGCAACAAAGAAACAAAAGAAAATTAAAGAACGAAACGACACAAACACAATGATCGATTGATTAAGTTAAAGGGGGACTGAACCACTCCCCCCAAAACAACAACAACAAAACAAACAAAAAACAACAAACAAATTAAAAAAAAGGGAAAAAATCAGGCAAGGGAATAAAAAGGAAGCTACAGTAGCGGTGGTAATATACTCATAAAGAAACACCGCACTAGCTACTATCATGACTCACCGATGTGACTCTGCCAGCAGCTTTGCTAAGGTCTTCATAGTCTGGGTGAGCTGGGTCCGTCTCCTCAAGTAAGTCACTCAGATACCGCGCGTAGTCTGGGATGCGCTTCACCTGGAACATGACAATAGCAGATAAAAAATAAGTCGTCGAAAAGATTGAATAATAGAAACTATTGATTGATTGAAATTCGTTCATGATTTTAATGTAGCGTATCGGCTATGACATAGAACCTTTCCAAAACCGTTTCCTGTCAGGTAGAGAGAGCAGAGGTCAAGGGGAGAGGGGGTAGCGGTAGGAGGGAGAGCGGTTAAGTCCTTCTTTGACGAAGCAATAAACAAATTCTTACGGCTAAACAACATGTTAAAAAAGCAAAGGTTAATGAAGAGATAGGAGAAGGCAGAGACCAAAAGACACATAACTTATAGCTTAAGACGAGACCTAGATCTCAATCCAAGAGCAATGGCCTACGTGGCAATTCACGTACAGTCATGCTTTTGGGTTCGCTTTTTTTAAATATTTTTTTTCCATTCAGTCTTTATGAAAATGAAATAATTGTCCTCATTTGAAGCTATCATGATATTTAACGCTCTGTGTACCCATGCCTCCCCCCCCCCCCTCCCCACACACACACACACCTTTACCCTCTCTCCTATCTTACAACTCGTTTCACGCACCAACACGTTTGAAGAAAACAAACCGAAGAGTGAGAAAGAAATGCAAAGACAGACAGTTAATAGCTAAACTTAGCATTATCTCAAGTAAAAGCAATTTGTGTCTAATGCTGTATTATATCCCTGATTTATTTCTTTAAACCCAATGCTTGAATTCAGAAATCAATGTATCACTAGCACTCTATACCCCATAATTCAACGAGATGACAAACATTTTTCGCAAGCCGTAACAACAGACTTCAGGATTTTTCATCAGCCTCAAATTCATCGATACTTGATTTATGCCAATGATTTGGTGCACTGAAGGTACATGTAACGTAGATGATTGCGAAAATATATATTTTTATTCGTGTACAACTTTTTTTTAAAGGAGAGAAAAAAGCGATGGGCGGGGATTTGGATTTTTCTTCTGTCTCATCTGGATATCTGCACAATTACCACGCAAATGAGATATGTCAGGATAAGATATTTTAAATCAATCATAATTACCTACGGTCGGAATATCTTTGTAGCGAGCTTCCTTTTTTTAAAGTGTAAACTCTAAGCAACGATTACACATAAATAAATTTTTTCTTATTACTATAATGCCTATGAACATTCAGGAAACGGAATTTATTTTTCAGACGGCTAAGAAAATGTTTTCAGAACATTTAAAAAAAAAGAAACAAGAACAAAAATAAAAATCCTAACAAAATCGCAAATAAACAAAAAAAAAAAAAAAGCACATCAATAAAAATATTCCTCACTAAAAAGTATCATCGTCCTAATTTTTTTTTCAACTTTTTGTATTTAACTGTTATACTCCATGAAAATGGAAACTCACTCTTTCGAAAGGAAAGACACAAATTTCCAAAATTTGAAAAGAAAATTCAATAAAAAACAATCAAACAAACAAAAAATAAAGAAATCCACAGAGAAACAAGTTTTATACGCAGTCACATCCATGCGCTCACGTGGCTATGGAAGGTAAACCTTGATTAAGCAACAACACTTTGCGATTAGAAAAATCTTTTAAACCTTCCTATTATTCCTCGGCATCCTCGCTCAGTTTTCTTTAAAACAAAACATTTTCAACTCGTAGTCGAATTTAAAATAAGTCTCTTGTTAGATGAGCAATAAAGAACAAAACACGCACATACCAGTGAGAGCTTATTCAATAAAATCCAACATTCGAGCACGAAAATCTTGAACTATCTCGGTTTGTGCTTCTTGATAGCTACATACCTAGTGGCGAGTACCGACGACTAACGAGGTAAGGTATTACAGAAGGAAGGCATGGAGCTGATATTTATCATAAATCAACAGTCGCCCCGAAATGGGGGACATAAGTGAAAAAAAAAATAACAATAATAAAGAACAAGGAGCACGACCAAGAGAAGAACGATAAGAATGGGTCGTATTGTGACTGGTCGGTGTCACATGCTCTAAGCAGGACGCCAGCCAAGCTCCAGATTCCTAGAGAAAGATAATAAAAACAGATCGTGTCCGCGCACCATAGAAGCTAATCATTGTAGCTGTCACGGTGGGTCTACATCAAGCCATACATGTAGGCCGTAAGAGTGGTTTTTGTCCTTGTCTTCTTCAAGACTGTCTCGATGATACTGTTTTTTCCTCTAAGACAAAGCAGGCAACTGTCTCTACATTAGTGTACAACACGATCTTGCATAAACAATTATTCTGTTTTTAGTAATCGAGCAATGACTAACACCAGTTGAAGCTAGAACAATGTCTTGTGAACATGGGATTTCATGCAAATTACCCAAACAGCTAAATATGCTGAGTTAACGCCGTGAGAGATGATCGTCACTAACTTGTGATCAAAAAATGTTTAAACTTGTTCTATTTTTTTAACTCAGATGGGAAAAAATTAAATACTGCAAATATTTTTTTTTACATATAAGCTTTAAAGTAAACCCTCTTTAAAAACTTTGAGAAGAACAAACTGTACATCAAGTCTTTATTTTATCGCCTTAGTAATAATTGAGACACACAAAATTTCCAGGTATTTTGTTCTCCATAAATATATAAATATGAAAGTTGTTTTATAGTTGTTCAAGCGATCATACCCGAAAAACGTGGAAGGCAAATTCGAATTCGCAAATTTACAATTTATAATTATTAAGTACTAGTCCTTTATTCAAAGGTCGTGTTTCAGATAATTATGATAGAGAGGCGGTATTGTTAAAAAAAATAGTGGAAAACCATTTTCCCGCTTTAACCTCTTTTTGACCAATGAAAAAC
>JAWDGP010004319.1:212500-217500 GCA_033675545.1 Elysia crispata | reverse complement strand
CAAGAGCCCCTGTGAGAGGAAACTGTTTAAAAAGTTCAATGAACTTAATACTGTGGTTTTCTTATAAACAGCACATCTCTTTGAGGATCAGAACCTTAATAAAGGATAGAAACACCAAAATTAATATTGGACAAGGGGGAGAGTTAAAAGGTATTGAAGCTTAAAAAATAATTATATTTTGTGTTACTCTTTTCATAACTGGAAGTAAAGGAATACTTACTACGGTATCATAAATTTATGCCAATGGATAAAATCCACGATGGACAGGAATAAGTTAAGTGGTGCCAAGTTTGATAACACGTTAGAGGATGATTCCAAATGAAGCAGAAAAAAACATCTTACAGATAGTGGTTTAATAAACAAATTCCTTGCGGAATAAGAATGACCATTATAGGGGTTCAGAGGCACAAAATAAACAAGTTAGAACAATTGCTCTTCAAAAACACGATAGATAGCTTTTTCTTCTTTTTGTTTCCTAATTGGTTTATATGATGTAGCCCGCGTATATCAAGGAGGTCTCAGGCTTTAAACAAAATCGCCCCCAGTTGAGCTGAGACCCTAATCTGACCCAAAAACGACATTTTCAACCCTCAACAAAATTTTCGAATAAATACAAGGGCGAACTCTAACCAACATCCACGGACGTACAACGTGAAGAATGAGATACAAGATTGAAAGATTTCTCACCTGAGGAGAAACGAAAAAAAGTTATAATTTAAAAGGAATGACGTACTAGATATCTTAAATAAGAGTGAAAAAATCCATTAAAATTGCCTCGTCTTTCAGAAAGAGGGACGGCTTTCAGCCGCAAAGTACCCCCAACTGCGTGCCTTACAGTCCGCTTATAATCATGGAAAAGGTTCATTCACACATGATTTTGCGGGCAGTTTCAACTCGGTTGCTTTAACGCAACGTGTAAGATTGCACGCGAAAGCACACTAACAAGATATTAAGAAGGAATAACAAGACATTAGACTTTTTTTTTAATACCATTGGTTCCAAGGGGGAGGGGGTGCCTTTTCAGTATTGTAAGCTTGTAAAAAGGGCAGTGGCTTAAAGAGACAGACTTATTGCATAACTGAAACTGTGATTATAAAGAAACCTTAAAATCTTTCAGCCTATTATAAATGGCAAAGGACGCGGGGAACCTTGCCATGACACGGTTCTGAAAGGATCGGTGACGTTTTCAGCACACAAGGAATTATTAGTCAAGAGATCTAAACCGAAAGAGGGCAAAGGAGCTATTAATTTCTTCTCACTTTGAGAGACCAATTAAAAAAAAAAGTCAAGTAATTGTTAAAAGGAAAATGCTACATAAATGGATAGATAGATAGATAGATAGATAGATAGATAGATAGATAGATAGATAGATAGATAGATAGATAGATAGATAGATAGAGAGGGAGAGAGAGATAGATAGATAGATAGAGAGGGAGAGAGAGAGAGAGAGAGAGAGAGAGAGAGAGAGAGAGAGAGAGAGAGAGAGAGAGAGAGAGAGAGAGAGAGAGAGAGAGAGAGAGAGAGAGAGAGAGAGAGAGAGAGAGAGAAAAGGGACACTTTGTGAACAACCCTCTTGCGTCAAAGGCGGACTTTTTGTTTAATATGTCTTGGTTCGTCCTTAGAATACGATATTAAGTCCAACCGCGCACAGGATAAAAAAGCTTACAAAGATAAAGCAGCAGAAATAAACGGAAGGTGCGAACCTCATTGACACAAAAACCTGCAAGTCGAGGCATTATACTAGGCTAGCAGTGAGAGATTAATGAATTTTCCCCACAAATTTGTAGCAAGCAATAACTTGGCTCTTCAAAGGTAACAGCAGACACCCAAAAATCACCTCCCAATATACCTTGTCGGTTTAATGAATACAGACGAGTACGGGGAAAGCATGGGGCAAATTCTCAAGAAGCTATGCAGCCCATATCCCTAAATTTACGACTTTTAAAGGTTAGGGGTCGTACATTTATCTGTAGCAATATCCCTGTTTGACCGGTTGTTTTTACCGGAACTTTCCCCAAGGGAGCGAATGAAGATTGCAAAGGGAGCTTAAAAGTTGAACTGAAACTTATGTGTGGGGTTATCTCACCTTCCAGGTAAAGATTTATCTATCCCCGCTTTTCTGGAATTTCCTAGAGTAAGGTAGGGATCAAAAATTAGTCTCAGGACTTCGTCTCAAGACTATCTTGTATTGCGGTTTATCCACTGCACACAGCAGATACAAGGACTAAAAAGGACAATACAACGAATAGAGGTAAAATATTTGGTGATCAAATTCTCAGGAAACAGTAATTTCCCTCAATAGAATGTTTTGGTCAAACAACTTATGCGATGATAGTTACCGTCGTATTTACATTCATTTTGTGTCTTGAAATTAAAGAGAACAATTGAGTGTTTGGGAAGAATGAAACAGGGAGAGATAGGGGATAAAGAATCAGGGAGATTTTAAGGTAGAAAAAGAATAGGAAGTGAAAAGAAAGAGAAGAAAAACAGCGGAGAGAGAGAGTGAGAGAGAGAGAGAGAGAGAGAGAGAGAGAGAGAGAGAGAGAGAGAGAGAGAGAGAGAGAGAGAGAGAGAGAGAGAGAGAGAGAGAGAGAGAGAGAGAGAGAGAGAGAGAGAGAGAGAGAGATATATCTGATCCTTTGGGTGGAAAAGTATCGATTTATCATTGTGTGTGGACTATTATAAATGAAATTTAATTTTCTCACCTCTGCGTTGCGCGCAAAATTATTTATGAACAACTATAGTAATGAAAGGGAACATGAAAAGATCATAATCCTGAGACTGCCAAGAGCACTAAATACAGGCACTTAAAAAAAAAAAAAAATACGCGTACAAGGTTTAACTTATGTGACTGGTCATTTTTTTTCGTTCCCTACAGGTAAGTTGTAAAGCTCATCTTGACAGTGGTAATTTGCCTCCAGAACATTGAAGCAAGATTAGAGAAACATTACAATATAGTCGACTTATATAATATTGGGTTTCGCGAACTTTTTCGGATAATGGAAAAGACCCATTACGAAGCCTACAAAACGCTGGAAGCTCGATAGGGTCGAAATATACAGACAAAAGACATACGGGTGTCACAATAAAGTATTTGGTCAGCTGTTATGTTAAACACAGGGCTGCCACTGAGAAAACCGCGGTGGGTGACATAATCCTTTACAAGTCAACGAATGCAGAGATTAAAAAAGAATCTACCTGAGTACCCTCTTTATCAAATAAAATAAATAAAAATTAGCATAATAGAGATATATCCTAAGTGTTCTCTTTTAGATTGCTTCTTTTTTCAATTGTTTTTCTTGATCAGTAGTATGTTTAGCATTTTCTAGGGTAACATTTGCACGATTGTCTGTTTAAGTCTGTCTATCTGTTTGTCTTTTTTTTTCTTGAATATCTCTTATGACTGTGGGTTGGCCTATGAGCGTGTTTCCAAGTGAAACAATTTTACATTCTGAGATCTATGCAGTTACTGTGCCTAATCTTTATGCCTTCTGATGCCAAACGACGACATAACAATATTAATATCTTAAGAGAGTCCAGTACCTCAGTCCAGACCAGAATAATGAATGACCTGAAGTGACCACTCCTGGTGGACAGGTGGGAAAACCCGTTAGACATGGCGACAGTGAGGCCATTAAGAGGGAACTATGTCTTATTGTTATACCGGATTGTGGCCAATTCATTATCTGTTTTGTGCTGTATGTCGCTGAAGGAGCTCCTGTTTTGCATAGAAATCTAAGGGTCCCCAGAGAAAGGTAATTTGTGATAAATGAAAAGAGCCGAAGTGGGGCGGTGACAGAGAGAAACCTACCAGACATTTGCTGAAGAGAACATTCATAATGAACGGAAAAAGTAACCAAGAAAGTGGAGTTTTAGTTAGAAAGTAGAAAAGTGCCCATGCTAGAGATTGAAGAGAGAGAAAGAAAGAGAGAGAGAGAGTTAGAGAGAGAGAGAGATAGATAGAGAGAGAGAGAGCAAGAAAGGCAGAGAGAGAGAGAGAGAGTGAGAGAGAGAGAGAGAGAGAGAGAGAGAGAGAGAGAGAGAGAGAGAGAGAGAGAGAGAGAGAGAGAGAGAGAGAGAGAGAAACAGTTAATAAGACGAAACAAACACAGAGATATTTAGTCTAACACATTGGCAAGAACCGGGAACAAACAAACAGCAGATATACATTATATATTATACATACATATACACAAAATTTAGAAGAGATAAGAAAGAGATAAGCATAGAGCAAGATAAATTAATACCTGAAGAGCCAGTTTATCATTATACACATAATTTAAAATGTTCATAATTTCCACATTAAAAAGTTCTAAGACTCTCATGAAGTAAGTTATCCAAAATTAGGAAGATTGTTATTTTTTTGTATAAAGTTTGCTCCTTCTTTGCATCTTTTTCAATATCGTGAATGTATGTTTGATGCCTGAGAACAATAACAACAACAGCAGCAGCAGCAACAACAACAACAACAAGAAAAGAAAACCAGCGCGGCTTTAATGTGATTGGAAGTAACAAATCATAATAGGACAAAAAGCAGTCTAATAGAAGCAAAATAGAAGATAAAGATAATGGGCAATTTATGCCTGCCAAAGGAACATCTAGACAAACAGCACCTTAACAATGCACAATCCCAATCTCATTTTAATATCTATTCTCCTTCCCCCTTCTTCCTGTCTGCCTGTCACTCTGTCAATATTTTGCTCTTATCCACGTAACATCATCTGCGTCAACCTTCATTTCAATATTATCTACATCGGGCCGGAAATGTACACATTTCATTTTTTCCCCCTCCTTAGTTATTACATCCCTGGCCTCAATGTGGCAAACTATGAATGCAACGTCCTTTGCACACGCTCTCCACACTTCATAAAGTAATCCCGGGGCATGATCTAGATAGGCCGAGGATATCTTTGTAACAAGTTTTTTAAGATCGTCGCCGCATCTCCAAAAGCAAATTTGCTTGGCTGCACATTGCACAACCCGAGAGGTAATGTGCAACG